>CAUJRU010002430.1:0-77477 GCA_963277665.1 Viscum album | reverse complement strand
TTATATAATATATTTTTATTAAAACCATCGTTAACACATTCCATGAATTGTGTGAATTTGTTAGATCACTTTGATGTGGTGGTAGTGCACACGTCCACAAATGATGTAATCGTATTTGAAAAAATGGATTACAGGAAGGAATGTGTTATATAATAATTAATGATGTTTTTGGAAAAAATAAATTTCATATATACACACACATATATATATATATAATATAAAACAATATGTCTATCATAATGCTCAACAATGATAGGTGGTAAAGTAAAAATGAATAATATTGTTTTGTGAGTCAGTAGTTCGTCATACACATGAATGGTATGTTCGTTAACCATTTTAAGGAATTGTGTTTAGGTGTAGGTAACAATATTCACATAAAAAATGTCAGTATATTTATTATAACTATTTTATTATATAATAATTTTAAAAATATGGGTGGAAAAAAACTTAAAAATAAATACACATTGAATAATGTTACCTCTCTGTCAGGTAACTCCATTCAGTTATTACGAAAGGGATTCCTTTGATAAATTTATTTAAAAAAGTTAGGATGCAATGGATATTAGAGGGATATTAGGACATTATTTATGTATGGTTTTTATCAGCTAAAGTTTTTGATAGGTGTGAATAAATGTGGTAGGGTGTGTTCTTTTTTATAGTGGAGGGGGAGTGACATTCCTTTAAATATAAAAATATAAAGGCTATTGCGAGGTCTACCTCATATAATGTGCCTAAAATAATAATCAAGATTATATAAAATAAGTTATATGGTCTAATAATGAACATAAACTGGGGTTTTATAGGTTTCAATGTCATTTGGACGCTTAAGATTAATGTTCAACCACTAAGTAAACTCATTTTTACCATAATCACGATAATTAATTTTAATTATTTCAATATAATATATGTTCAAAAAAAATTGAAGGTATTAGATATTAGAAATTATTTCTATTTCAAATGTTTAATCCATGTTCTACAATTAATATTACTTATTTAGAGGAAATTAATTTCAATTTAGTCCCACATGTACGATGATAAATTGGGTTTTAAAAATGAAAATGTTCAAATGATTTTAAATTTTTATATCTAAAATCACTATAAAAATTATTCCAATTACATAAATTGGATAAAATTTTATAAAATATATCTTACGATACTTAAAAACAAAATAATAATATAATATAACAATATACATTATTTATATAGAAAAGAAGTTTTAAATTATAAGTCGGTGTCACTCAGAATTCATCAAAGTATGATAGTTCACAGAAGAACACCAAAATTCACCCAATGTATATTTTGATATTAATCCTTAAAACCTGAAGTTAATTTTTGCAAATTTAATTTTAAAATATTGAAAAATTATATTTAAAATAGGTTCTCCATTAAAAGGTAGTAAGGGTGCCTATTTAAAAATATAATGATTTTTATGATTAAAATTTAATTTATTCTGAAAATGAGCCTATAAAAATTATAGGATGAATTTAAAAATATTTAATTAAATATATTACATATAAATTTTGTTAATATCTTTCAATAATACTGAATAATTTAATTTTTAAAATAAAATCACATTCTCAACATATAAATTGTTTTTTCATTAAAACTCCACATTTATATTCATTTTGTCTTTACTTTTATTTTTAAAAACTAGTAACCAATAAATAAATTTTATAAACATGTGTAAAAAATGATTTCATAATTTAGTAAAGAAATTATGTTCCTCCATTTTAATGAGTAATTTAAAACTATTGTGATAAATAAATAATATTAATAGTATATTTTTGTTCGGCAAGGCTTATCCTTTAGTGTAACATAAGTCTTAAATGGACTAGAAGTTTCATGTATCAAAAGATAAAATTGGTTTTGTGCGTGATAAAAGATAAACTATGTATTTTATGTAATTTAATATCCTAAATAATTTAATTTAATTTGAATAAATATATTTATTAAAATTCTAGGACGTCGCAAGATTATTAATTTTTATAGTAACATTCCTGGAAAAATGATATGGACAAAACTCATCATTCATCTCACTAAATTTCTGTACCATGATTTTATAGATTCACTGGTAGTGGATACTAAATTCACCTTATAGTAAAAGGTATTTTTCTATCCCTCAACAAAATCTTCATATTAATTTCATGTCTTGGGAATAGATATATGTCCCTTTTCCTCACATCGACACCCTCTATCTGGAACCCAAAACACTCACATTTAGACTCTTATGAACACATGTCACCATGACCACATGATCAATAAAATATAAAACTATCACACACATCCATAAATGGAATCCAAATAATCATACCCTTTATTTATGTGATGTTTCTTTCACTCTGACTAATGTTTCATAGGTAATTTGATACATTCTAAATTTACACCAAACATTTTGAAACCGGTTCCATGATACTCATGGTGGTTATAAGATGTTTCCAAACTATTTCATGATACCACCTTCATATTCCCTAAAAATTTTCCAAAATATTCCCATAGAAGCAAAAAATTTTTACCATGAGTCACCCAACTGATACTAGGCACCAATGTTCTACGTTGAGAAACATTAAGCACCCAAAATGAACACCGATGTAACCAAATAATCCCTCATGTGACTTTAAATGTTAGAAAATAGGATAAAAATGGTAACTATGTGTATTTGAGTCATTTAATGTTTATAGAACCCAACCAATTCAGGAAGACAACACAATCCATTTCATAATGAGACCAGGTCAATGAAACAATCCATGTGTTGTGTGAAAGATATTGATATTAGAGATATTGAGTTCAAGGCATGAGGAAGTATCCACTGTCATTATTAATTTTGTCAATGTGGATAAGTATTAGAGAATATGTTAATAGGATTTTGTTATTTTTTTCATTTTTTATATATAAATAATATTCAATATCAAGAGTTGAATTTTGTATCATTTGGGGTGATGTATTTTAATAGTTTAAAACAACTGGAAGAGGATTGAAAGTGTATATATTTTGAAGTATCTTGTTTTATATATGTTTTCAAGAAATATAATTAATAATATAATAATTCAAAAGTGTCACTCTATAACTCATGTAGTATGAGAATAAATATTTGATGCCTGATATTGGTTTCATACACCCTATGAGTAAAATATATGTAAGAGTAAAATAATCTAGTGTATATTTAAATTTAATTGTAGCCTAAGAGTTAACAACATGATTTAAAATTATATATGAATATGTTCTAAGTTGATATTTAATTACATTGAATTCATTCCATATTTACAATCTATGTTTCGTTATGTTTTTAGAATTTTTTGATGAAGTCATTGCATCATGACACATCAAATTTTTTATGTTATACATGTTGATAAGTATTTCTAAGATAATGAGATTAACGATATTGTTCTATAAAAGGGCTGACTACATCATATCCCCCCCCACAAAAAATCATGAAATAAAGTAGATTCAAGTTACTTACAACTAAACTAACGTGATAAATATAGATCATTTAATGTATAAACTGATCACATTGTGGGTGGACTATAACACTGTTCAATATAAATATATATATATATATAATGAATTATATTTTAATATCACATTGATGTTTTCATTCCATGGGAATTTGGTTTATCTATGGTATTAAAAAGGTATATTATCACTCTATAGTGGATCTAACCAAACTATAATGGAAGATGCTATGATGATGGACAAATAAACAATGTTTTACGGAGATGTTATAATCTATTAACATTGTGGGAATTATATATTGTGCAATATATCAATTTTTTATAATTTTATGTTTGTTAGTTGACCCATAGTTATAGATAAATAGGTATAATAAGAAGAAATTGATAATGTATATTAAAGACTATATGAAAAATAACGACATGATGAATTTCTATTTTAGTTAAGGACTCTCTTGTTTTTAAAATTACTATTTATTTACCACTAATTGTGTGAGAGAAAATTACTAATATTATGAGCCCCATTATGTATCATATTTCTCATTATAATCCTTATTATTTTATTAATCATATATTTCTTCAAGTTTAGTGTGATATAAAATATTTTACCATTCATCCAAAGGAGGTAGATGATAATTATAAGCTGTGAATATTATGAACATATTTTTTTCTCACAATGTTTTTCCCATGAATGGTGTTCCGTGTTAATTTAATGATATTTTTATGAATCATAAATGTTTTCAAAGTTTATTTGATGGATAAATTTTAAAAATGTGATTTCATTTATTTGGACCACTCTTAGTGAATTTTCACATCTTACCAGGGCCATTATAATTTTTTATCTAATATACATGTTCACATTATAATCTATTATCTAATTCAAAATTTTTAGGATAATATTCACTCTTTGTTTGATGTTTCACACTGAAATTTTATTGTTCGGTCATGAAAAATGTTAATTTAATGAACATCAAGGGCATGACCACATTTTATTTAATGATTTATTACATTTATAATGATAAGATGTTTACATTTCTTCTTTCAATTAGTCTAGATATATTCAAAGTCACTACCAATGGATATTTTTCCTATATTTATGTTTTTATTATATAATTACTTCATAGAAATAATTTTATAAATGATGTTTATTCCTGAAATTCAATCATGATACCTATTTAAGAATATGTCTTCCCCATTGTTAAGTATTAATATCTCTATATATATGATAATAAAAATTTTGATCACTTATTCAATAGGGTTAATAATTATACGAGATTCAGCAAGGGATTTAGCGAAAAGATGACGGATTATATGAATTGTGTTAAGATAAAACTTATCATCTTAGATATATTTGAATCAAAGGTCATAGATATTAAATTTTTTAAACATTAATCAGTTCTATTGAATGAGTTTACAAATAATTAAATTTCTTATAAAATGATAAAGGGGGGTTATTTCAAGAAGAAGTACAACACTATGAGTGAAATTTCATTTCAAGGTTTGAAGAAAGGGAGGAGTGGGATAATCATTTATTTTAAAAAATAACAATATAATGACAAATAAATATTGAATTAATATTTAACACTCCTAAAATCATATATATATGTTTTTTAAGAGGTAATATAATATATTAAATAAATTTACCATTTATGTGTTTTAGATTAGATGTTATTTTATATTTTTTAGTAGATTTTCAATGATTAAAAGGAATTAACATCTGTAAAGATGAGGATGATATGAAAGTTTATACATAAAGTGTAAGGATTCCATATTTAAAAATTAAATTTTTTCTAGAAAGGGTATTGATAATAATGTTTTGAAACCATAGAAAATAAATTTCATATCTATGTATGAAGACAATTAGATTAGTTACATTTAAGATAATGGTGTGATGTACACTGATGCTGGTGAACAATTTTATATAAATTTTTTTTGAAGGAATAATAAATTATTGTTGATGTGTAAAAAAAAATCGGAGCATGATAGTAATTTAAATTGATTCAATGTTAATTTGAATGATCGAATAAATTTATTTAATGATTCTAAAACTAGGGAATGAAAATAATAATACAACGATAGAATGAAAATAATCAATTAATAATGATTCCTTACATGAAAATAATAATTCATAGTCAATGAAGAATATTAATAATGAAAAATGCACCCAATGAATAAAGAGATAAAGAGTTTTTGTAAATGATTGGGATATAGAAAAGGTGATGGAACTAGAGATTTTGAATAGAAATCGATGGATTTGATTAATGGACATAAACAAATTCTAATCTAACTTTGAGAATTCATTTTTTGATGTCAGAACAAATAAAAATAAAAAATTTATTAAAATTTATGCTGCTAATACATAGGGGACGATATTTAGTATGTTTCATAAGATAATAAATTATAATAATTTGGAAATTCTATGAATTTATATTTAAAATAAAAACCCTCAACAAATGGTAACTGAAATAAATCAATAAATAATAATATAACGAAAAAGTATTTATAGTTCAACATCATTTTAATTTAATGAATAGGTTTAGGGATAATGCGCAAAATGTTTAAATACAATAGGATTCTAAATTTGTACCGTGAGAAGTATTAAAAGGGATGTTTTCATGACCCATCATAGTGGGATATATGTTGCAACTCTCCAAGATCACCTCCAATAGTCTTGGGGATGGTGACAAGATCCGAGTTGGCATATCACTAACATGGGAGGCCATAGCCTAAGCACATGTAAACATGCACACATCTCCAATACTATACAATGATGAAATGTAAATTCAATTGAACAACCATGACTTCATACATCTAACTCCCACAACCAATGTATGACAGGAAGTAAATAATGTAAACATATCCAAATAAAATCCTACTATAAGGAGTTTGAAAATTATTCAAACATAAAAGAAAAATTGGGACTGCAGTAATAATATCATCGGATCACACCTCTGCCTGTTCATTCTCACTAAGTATTTTATGTTCCTGGTCCATCATGGATACTATAAAATGATTGATATTGTTCATAAGACATGACATGTGTGGGAAACTACCTATAGGTTTTTGTATAATAATACCCAATAGTACACCCAAAAACCATATAGAACACAAAAAATGAAATAATGTCATCTCAACCTAAGTATATATCTATGAAACATATAATAATAATTTGTAGATATACGCAACTTGACACATAGTCTAAAGGTAATAGAAAATCATAATATTCTAGCCTATTATTCCTTCACAATGATTGCATGTAGAAATCATCTAATATAACAAATACATATGTATGATAGCACTGGTGACATTTGTTCAATAGGTAATTATCATCTCATCACACCATTAGAAGTAAACACTAAAGGTGTTATGAAATAATATTCATAGATGAGGATCACTCCCAAGGTCCAAGGGTTTACAGAAAACTCCTTCTAGATAAAACCTCAATGAAATGTATCAACTCCCATGTAGTTTTACTCATGATGATACCAATAACACCACCAAGGGAACATATATGTATAAAGGATCTCACTCTGGGCCTCATAGAAGGAATGCAACAATACTATAGCGACCATACTTTTTCATACATTACTATTAAATAATTATATATATAAACCACAGATAAAAAATACACATTAAGGATCCATAGGTTTAGTGTCTTTGGAGAATTATTACCATACATAACATTTAATTCATAAAACATGAAAATTTAATTAATTCAATCTTCTCTAGATTCTTATTGTCCCTTGTGTTCACCTTAGTGCAAGTAGTCACCTAATGAGATACATCAAACAGGGGCATCCTAAAATCCTATTAAGAGGATAGATAAAAAATAACATGGGGTGAACATAGTCATTATTATCATAACAGAGTAATACTATCATGATAATGAAAGGAAGAATTATGGGAAGACTATTAATGTGGCAATGCATAAAAATAAAACATAATATATTAGTGGCCAATTACCACATATAGTTGTGAAAAAGATAGCATCATGTTCACACGTTTTTCACTTTACTCATGAAATTAAACACATTACCCAATTCATTGGAGTGCTATAAAATTTAAGGAACACCCTTCACATAATAACATTTACATTGCACAATTTATTTTTCAGGCACACCATTCACATCACAAAATTTACATTATCCTGAAATCCACATAGAACATATATCAATATTAAACATATAATAACCCATGGAAATTAATTGGACTCATTTGAGAATCATAAATTTATAAACATTGGGTTCCCAAATTAATTATGGAATAACATAATTTATATATGAATCATCGACCATGAGTGATGGAAATAATCCCATGAAGTAAAAGGTGTGTTATTTGAAAGAAGGTTTCTTTTGGAAACATGATTCCCCTAAACTCATTTATAAAATATTTATATCCTAAAAAGGGTATGAAAAATAAGAATAAATAATTTTTATAGAATAAAAATGATGATAATGGATTCAAAGAGGGAAAACCCAACGAAAGTGAGTTCGGTTCAAGAATTACCCTTACCTTGTGTCTGAATGATTTTTCACATTATTTTTATCTAGAATCACATTATATTAATTAAATAAAAATTAAGTTAACTTTTATACATGAATATTATTTATTATGGTTTTATTAAGTTCTGTTATGGGCGTCTGAATGAGTTATAGAGTTTAATTCTGTCGTTTAGGAGCATTCGTTTTATTTGTTTTCATGATCGGTTCATTTGTATACATGAAAGGGTGTTCATGTAAATTTTTTATAAACGTAATTTTTTTAATTATATATTATTATTGATATTACCTAACTTGAAATGATTTTATGACTGCTTTTTTATATACCATGAGGATGAATCATTATATAAAATTAATGATGATCATTTTAGGTTAATTAGAGCAGGTTTTCAATCACAACGAACATGTTTTGTTTTATAATTATTTATCATGCATATAATATTGTTCCATAATATAATAATTCTTAATGTATAACTATTAAAATATTTTTTCAGACATTTTGTGGTTTTATTGACATCATTGAAGGCATTGAAGGAAAATGAAAGTTCATCACCCATGATGTTGGTAAATTGGCACATCATGGGCGATGATTTCATTAATAAAACAAAAGATAAGGATGAATGAGATTAATTATAGATACTACATTAAGATTATATCATACATGTATAAAAAATATAATAGAGTTATTATAAAATTTGGATAGGATAATTTGTGGATAATAAAAGAAAATAAATAAAAATTGAAAGTAAATTGAATGAATAGAGAGGGAGGAATTATCTCATGAATTCTCCTCTTAAGATCCTCCATAAAAATCATAGTCTTGGTTTATTGATGATACAAACAGCTCATAGACATAGTGGAGGGACTAGGGAAGATATGTGGGAAGCATTTGGACACGTCTGGGAAGCTTTTTAGGTGTTAGGAAATGAGGTTGTGAGGGCTAGTATTTATATTGGTGGGGAGGGGTGTTTTATAATATCTAATTCCTTAGTTTCATAATTTCCATCAAGGAAATAAATAGTGATTATACCAAAAATTAATATAGTAAATGGGGATGGATAGTTCTAGATTATTGTCTTACATCATCCATATTCAATAGAGATGACTCAATAACATATTTATTTAGCTATTATCGTAAATTATCATATGTCAATATTCACCAAAAACATCAAGTATTTTAGAAAATTCGTAAAAAATAACTTGATTATTTTTTTAATGTAGAATTCAAAATGAACTAATTATTATTTAAATAATTTTCCAAATATGAGTACATTAATTATTATTTTAAATCACCCTATACATGAAAAATTCAGATTTTAAAATTATTATTATTTTTATAACACATTGAAAAATTAATTAAGGCCTCATAAAAATATCTTAAAAATATAATATATAAGAATATTAATTTATTAATACATTTCTTGAATATAAATTATTTTTTAAATTAGTAAATTAATTAAAAAAATTTAATTAATCTTTTATGACTTATAGAAATACCAACACTTATTTAATAATTTTTAAAATATTTTATAACCTTATACAATGATATATTTACATCATATTTTCACATATAAGATGGGTAAATTTTATTTATAAATTAATGGGTGAGGTTAATATTCATTTGTCTGGTTATGTATTCATAACTCTTATATTATTATTCATAAGTTCAAGTTACTATTTCATCATTATAGGTTTTTTGAGTTTTAAAAACACTTTTAATTTCATTAATTCCATATTTATATAGTCTATATTATAGTATCTAAGAAATTTCATGTTCTTGTTACTATATGAAATTACTATAATAAGGGAGAAATTACCTTGGTAAAATTTTGGGACATTACATTCTTCCCACTTTTGGAAATTCACCCTCAAAATTTCATTTGAAAAAATCTGATGGTACTAATTTTTCATTGCCTCCTCCAATTCACAAGTTGCATCATCATGTATATGGTTCTTATACAAAACTTTTACAATTTTGGTTGTCTTGTTTCATATAACCTTATCTCTCTATTCTATATTTTTTACTAGCTGCTTCTCATAAGAGAGATCATATTCTAGTTATACCACCCTTGATTTTAGTGCACGTGAGGGATCTGGTTTGTACATCCTAAGGAGTGATATGTGGAACAAATCATGAACATGATGCATGTTTGGTGGAAGTGAAATCCAATAGTCAATGACTCCAATGTGATCAGGGATCAGAAAAGGGCAATGTTCCTTTGTCATGGCTTCCCTTTCTTTTTAAAGTGCATTAGTCTCTTCCATTGAGATATTTGATGGAAGTATTTATCTCCCACATATAACTCCAATTACCTTACATGGTTGTCGGCATAGCTCTTTTTCTGAATCTGATTAGTGTTGATGTATTAACGGATGGCTTGAACCTCCTCTATTATCTCTTGAACAAGATCAGCTCTAGGTAGTATTTGTTCACCAACATCATCTCAACAGGTCGGAGTTCTACAAGACATTCCATACATAGCATTATATGGATCCATATGAATAATTAAGTGGAATGTTTTATTGTATGAGAAATAAACCAATGTGATATATTGATTCCATCCATTTTTAAATTCTAATGAGCATTCTATTAGAATATCCTCATGAATCTGAATATTTCTTTTAGATTTTTCATAAATATGGGGGTGATAGGTCATGCTAAGACTTAATTAAATACTCAGAGTATATTGATGACTCCTACATAATTTATATGTGAACCTTTGGTAATGATTAGAGTCAATATAGAGTGGACCTCCATGAAGTCTCACTGATTCCTTCACATATATCGTTGTAAATTGTTTAAGTGAGAGGTATTTCAGAATTGTGATAAACTGAGATGTATAGGTGAGTTGGTAAACCACAAACAAAATCCCCTTATATTCTTTTTGATGCCTTTGGGATACCTGTGAAAAATTCTATAGTGACATCATCCCATTTTCATATGGATATAAGAAATGGTTTCATTATCTATATGGAAGTTTGCCTCTCGGATTTAACTTGTTGATGTATCAAGCACCTTGATATATACTGAAAAATTCCCTTCTTCATGTTATCTGACAAAATTTGTTTTTGTAGATCACGATACAATATGGTGCTACAATAATAGATAGAGAAATTTCAGCTATGTTCATCATCCAATAGATCCTTGTTTATCCATGGTGATAAAGGCACATTAATCTTCATCCTAAAAAAAATTATACCATCATCTTTGATATGGAACACTTACAACTTCCCTTCTTTTATGGCAGCCGCATTCTTTCGTAACTCTACAACATAACTTTGTGCCTCCATAATCTTCTCTTAAATAGATTTTTGGAAAAACAATTTAGAATGGTAGGATATATTCCATGTCATCATGGTTTCCAAATACATATTTTTCATATCAATAAAGATAGGTCCTTTCCCAATGTATAACATGGACTAAGTAACATGTTCTTTTCTACTATGAGCAAAAAAACATGCTCTCCTTTCCAAGATGATAGTGAATAATGAAATTGTAGAATTTTGGATCAAAAAATCCCATTTGACTCATGTTGGTTTCATTTTTTGGTGTGAATATATACTTTAGGCTATTATGATCAGAATATATGTCCCAATTCTCACCATAGTGGTAGTGCCTATAAATTTCCATGTATAAAATCATTGCTGCAATATCTAGATCATGTCCAGTATTGTTCTACTCATTGATATTCGACATTAATGAGGTTTATTCTATCACATAATCATTTATAATTAGTACACAACTCAGGCCTTTCATGGAAGCACCAATGTATATCACAAGACATTATCATCTTTTTGGTAATGTGAGTACAAGTGTAGTGATCATACTCTTGTTAAATCGTTCAATTTTATCTCAAATTCTTCCATCTAGACATAGTTTACCCCTTTCCTTATTAATATAGTTAGCGAGCCAAAAAATCAAGAGAAATTTCTCACAAAACATCGATAGTACCCTGCTAACCAAATAAGAAAAAGGTATTTGTGACAATAGAGGGCATGAGAATTTCCTCAATTTCATTGGTTTTTTAAGGGTGCAATTAAATTACCTCACATGTGATCGCATGTCCCAAGAACATGACTTGATGGATCCAAAAGTCACAATTTATGAACCTGGAATAAAACTTCTCCTTCCTCAATTTCACCAATACAAGTCCTATATGTTATTCATGTTCCATATTTCCCTTGATGTATATGATAATATCATTGATAAACCCCACTAGAAATTATTTTATGTAATGTGAAAATAATCTATTCCACAAATCCATTAATATTTCAGGGGAGTTATTAATTTGGATGGGTATCCCCAAAAAACTCAATGTTCTCATACCTTGTAAGAAAGGAAGTCTTGTGAATATCATCCTTATTCACCTTTATCTGATTATATCCATAATGGAAATCCACCTTTGAGAAGTACTGTTCTCTTCTCAATAGATGACACAAGTCATCAATCCTTAAAAGTTGATAATGATTCTTTATATTGATCTTGTTGAGTTCCTTATAATTGATACACATCCACATTGTTCCATGCTTCATCCTAAAAAATAGAATTGGTGAACACCATGATGTTGCACTAGTGTGTATGAACTGTTAATCCAAATTTTTTTAGATACTTCTTTAACTCCTCAAGTTCTATAGGAGACATCATATACGGACAATTTGATATTTAAGTAGTTATGGTTATGATTTCTATTGAAAACTTTGCCTCACGATCCGCTAGTAGTCTGGGTTACTCTTCATGAAATATATCCTTGATTTCTATCATGATTGAAATTTTCCATAGGTCGATAACTTCACATGATTCAACAATTTGAGAGATGTATGCATCATCACAGTGAATCAACACCCACACCACTGATGGATTTTAAAATGATAATCTTGATATTCCTTGAATTTTTAGAGAAGCATGGGATGGTTCGGAATATGAAAAGATATTTCCTTTTCCTGATAGTTCATATGTTCTCTATCTAAATAGAACTAATCAATCCCTTGTATAGAATAGAATTCCACCACGGGAAGTATCATGAGATTTCCATGAGGAATCTTCCCACATACACTAAGTGATGAAGTGTCCAACACTTGGGTTGAAATGATTTCAGAACTATGTTTTATTAATGATATATTGACTTTATGGTTTTAGGTATTTGATTCAATAGTTCTAGTAAACATAAAAAATATAATGGAATTTGTAAATCCATAATCAAATAACCCTTTTTCCATTATTGAGTGAGTAGGAAGTGTACCTTTTCTGACTTATTTTCTTGTTCGACATTCAGAGTAGTGATGGCACAGGCCTTTCATTTATCATTTATTTTTTTCTGGTTGTTGACAGCGATTACCCTCAAGGGCTCAAGGTTTAGTGCACTATCTTTCCTAGTGATCTTTCTCTTTACAGTTGTTGCATTGGACCATGGGTGGTTCTCTCCTTTCCTCTACCACATTTTCCACATTTTTCACGACAATCCAAAATTCATGATCTTGGTGATATTCTATTTGTCACTTAAATCATTTCCACATCCCATTTATGTAGCTCCCATGAATATTCTTCCCACATTTTTTGTATATTGGTTTTTGATTTTTCTTTCCACCTTTCTCATTAGATCCTCTCTCTTCAAACTACATCATTCATTTCCTATCACCATAACCAAGGGAAAATTCTCCAAACTCTATATACACATTGAGGGGATATCAAACAAGTTATTCATAACATCCAATGTTTCTTATTTTACAAGGCTTTATAATGTCTATTTTTAAACCACTAATCAATATAGTAATTTTTCTATCATTGTTTATAAAAAAACCCAAAGCGTACCTCAGAAGCCTTGTGAATTTATCATCATAGACCATGGTTGATTATCCTTCATATTTATTTAGCTCTATAAGTTCTCTCTACATCTTTGTATGAAGTGTTTGAGGAAAATTATTATTATGAAACATTATATGAAATTCTTCCCACTCCACCTCTTCAATTTTGTCCCTCAGCATGGTGTTTTTAATTAAATCCCACCATTGATCAGCCACCCTTTCTTGATGATAAAAAGAAATATTCACCTTCTCCACATCAGAATATTGAATCAAATAAATGATATTTTCTATCAAGTTCACTCAATATTAAAACATATTATATTACAAATTCTACTAGACATTGGTGGCAGTTTCCATATAAAACCCTCGATAGCCAGTTTCTCCCTATTACGTGAAGGAGGATGTTCCACATTATTCAGGTTATTTTTAATAACCATATATTGTTGGGTAATAATATCCATGATGTTTTTCACTCCACCACCTAATGTATAGGGGATGTATTTTTGGGATATCACAGCATTTTCCCTAACACAGGTTGTTGGTGTGGTTTCTATGGGTTCCCACCAGTTTATAAAATAGAAAAGTTTAGAACAAAATAGAAGTCATAAATTCATGAATATAGAATTTATTAATTTGTGAAATTAAGACTAAAATAATATCATGTGAGGTGACTATGTTTATAAATTAATCATGGGTGCTTTTGTATACTTAGTCTCATACTAAAAGTTTTCACTAAGGTTCTCTAATTCTAATTCCCTAATTAACTGAACCATCCTATGATACCAACTATATCGACACTACTTTTTATTACATTAATATTTAATAAATTAATAAATAAACCACATAAAAACATTACACATTTAGTAAAAAATGGTTTAGTGTATTTTGAAAATTATGATGATACAAATCTTTTACAACATAAAACATAAACATTTATTTAATTCCTTCTTATATAGATTCTTATTTCCCCTTGTGTTCACCTTGGTATGAGTTGTCACCTGATGATATACATAAAAAAGTGGTGAGATAAATTCCTAGTAAGAGGATAGATAAACATATAACATGGGGTTTTAATAATAATCATCATCATAA
Source organism: Viscum album (assembly GCA_963277665.1). Taxonomy (NCBI): domain Eukaryota; kingdom Viridiplantae; phylum Streptophyta; class Magnoliopsida; order Santalales; family Viscaceae; genus Viscum; species Viscum album. The sequence goes on along the minus strand of CAUJRU010002430.1, from coordinate 62,638 downwards.
CATAGGTATATTATCATAAACATGAGAGTAATTTCTCATAGAAGACTTGTAATGTAGAAATTAATAACAATGAAACATCATTCCATAGTGGTAGACTACCACAAAAAGTTGTGATCAACGAAAACATCATGTTCATGCATATTTAACCTTACCCATGAGGTTTTTCACATTAAAAAAATATATTGTAATGATATATAATTCTAGGTTCACTTCTCACCTAATTACATTTACATTGCACTATATAATCAGGGGTTCACTCGTCACTTCCCAACATTTACATTATCATGTATTCCCTAATGAAGGTATATCAATCATGAAAATATAATAACCCATGGAATGGAATGTGTATCCTTTCATAAGAATATATTCATAAACAGTGGTTTCCCAATTGAAATAAGTAATTATATACTAGATATAAGAATCACCAACCTTGAGTGATGGACACAATTATGAGAAGTAAAAGGTTTGTTTTATGAATGAGTAGTTCTTTGGGAAGAAAATGTTCGCGTCATATACTCAAGTAGAAAAAATTTATATACGAAAAAATATAATATAATGACAAATAAATTATTTTTAAGTAATAGAAATACTGATAATGGAGTGGAAGAGAGAAAAAATAATGAAAAAGAGTTGGTTTCATGAATTCCCCTTAACTTGCTTCCAAATTATTTATTCACTTTAATGTCCAATGTAATCAATTAAAATTATATAATTAAAAATTAACGATCCTTTCATAGAATAATATTATTCATTATGTTTTCATTAAGTTGTTTTATGGCCCTATGGATGAGTTATATAGTTTAATTTTGTCATTTGGGAGCATTCTTTTCTTAGTTTCCATGATTAGTTCATTTTCATACATGAATGAAAACATATTTAAAATGTTGATAAAAATATATATTTATTATTATAGTTTATTAATTAAATTATAGAATATTAATTGATCTTATAAATAATTTGGTTATATACCTGGGTTATGAATCATTAGATAAAAGTTAATGATGATCATTTTAGGTTATATTGAGCGGTTTTTCGATCACAACAAACCTGTTTTGTTTTATCATTCAGTATCATGTATATAAGTTATTGATTCAATATAATAATGGTTAAAAATAAATATTAAACTCATTTTTTAATAATTAATAATTTTTATTGACATCATTGTTTTCTTTATAAGAATACGCACTAGTGCAGAAATCGTTTTTTACGTCACCATTTTTTACGTCGGTTATATATAACTGACGTAAAAATGCGGCGAGTAGATTTTTAACGTTGGTTATTTTAATAACCGACGTTACAAATCGCGCCTGTTGGGTTTTTACGTCGGTTATCTTATAACCGACGTAAAAACCCAAAGCACTATGGGTTTTTTACGTCGGTTATTTGGAAACCGACGTAAAAACCCCAATATCGACGCGCTTTTTACGTCAGTTATCAAATAACCGACGTAAATAACAAAATGCGGGGTTTTTTACGTCGGTTATTAGATAACCGACGTAAAAACGCGTCTATATCCGGTTTTGTACGTCGGTTTCCAAATAACCGACTTAAAAAACCCACCGGGCTTTGGTTTTTTACGTCGGTTATTTTATAACCGACGTAAAAAACGCGTAGATATCGTGTTTTTTTACATCGGTTTCCAAATAACCGACGTAAAAAACCCCCCGCGCATTGGTTTTTTACATCGGTTATTTGATAACCGACGTAAAAAACCATAGCCCAGGGGGTTTTTTACGTCGTTTATAAAATAACCGACGTAAAAAAACCCGATATCTATGCGTTTTTTACGTCGGTTTTAAAATAACCGATGTTATAAATTTAAAAAAAGTTATAACATTGGTTATATAATAACCGTCATTATAAAACTTTAAAAAAAATTAAACCCTGTGGACTGTCATTTATGATTTTTCGATTGACAGTCCACTGGCTCGTCTCTCTCGCGCGGTAAACCCTAATTGGCTCGTCGATCGACCTGTGTAAAACTCAATTTGGCTTCATTGTTTATCTTCTTCACTCCTCTCGGATCTATCATCTCAACTCGCAACATTCTAGTAAGCCTTCCACGAATTTATTTCGTTCGTTTTTGTTTCGATTCTTGATGTGCTTTTCGTTCGTTTTTGAATCTCATGGAATTTTTTGTTATTGCAAATGGTTATTTGCAAATGGTTATTTGTATTTTGTTATTGCAAATGGTTATTTGAATCTCATGGAATTTTATGTTGATATAACAGACTATTTTGTTGATATAACAGACTATGTTGAGGGAACATTAAACTAGATGAATAATGAGATAAAAAAGACATGCATCGTTACTTTAAAGGAAAATAAATAATAATTACTTTTTATATCATATTTTGGATCAGTTTTTTTATAAATTAAAACAATAAATGTGATCCCCATTATATTATATTGGAGGAGTACCATGGTTTAACCACATAGTATGGAAAACCTAGAACCAACCCTAAAAAATGCATATGCATCATGCTGTGTGATTTCATGATAAATAAGTATGGTTTGTATAAAATATATTTCCTCCATTATATTTGTAAACAAATGTAAAATGTTTCCTAGGTAGAACCTCATGGTATTCACTAACCATGTTCTAACCATGAATAAGAATATAAAACTATAATATCCTAAAAAGTCAAAAAATAATTATATAAGGATGAATAAAAAAAAGTTAATCAAAATAATTTGATTTAATAACCTATAATAAATATATTGGTGTTAAAATAACCCAAACCATACTAAATTCTACCCCTAGAAGAATATGTTGAGGATTTTGGACCTATATTGAGATTAGGCCACTACTCCATTATCAATGGCTCTCAAATCTATGTCTCATTAGAATCGAAAACATGTTACCAATGATATTAAACCATATAAATTACCATATCTTTTAGAACATTCACTTGAGAATATAAAACACATTATTATTGTTAATCATATGCATATACATATTTAGTCTTTTAATTGCCAGGTTGTTCACTATTGTTGTTGATATTTGTTAATTCTTGGTGTTTAGAATTTTTGAACATGTTTCCTGTAATTGGAATTCAGTTTTTGTCCATGGTTGTTTTGTTTTCGTTTTTGGATTTTGAAAACCTAAAATAAACAGAGTTTTTAGTCGAGTTTTATTTTGATTGATATCCGTTAAAGTTGAAGGCCAAGTAAAAAATCAAATCCCAACAAGATATGTTACATGGGATTAAAAAGAAGAAATAAAGGATTAAACCGAATCATTAGGACTATTGTTATTCTGAGAAGACCAGTGTTGGACACGCTGGGCGGCCCTCTCAGCCTGCCAATGCAATTAACGATCATCAGAAACAAGAATGAGTGAATTGCTGATAAAATAATAACATGCTGGTAGACCTCTTTTTTCCAGTCACACCGAAGGGTGATGATGACCAATATCAAGGTCTGCATGCCATTTAAAATAGGCTGTTTATCTAATATATTAAAACATCAAAACCGCAATCAATATTAATCTATATAGGCGTCATGGTTTTATTTGATTCAATTAAATTTAAAACTGTTATATCTAACTATATTTTGTTTTAAAAATAATATTCAAGCATATTTTTTTAAATACCTAGAGATTTGTTTTATATTTTAAAATGTTTTACATTCAAATTATGATTTTTTTCATATAAACATGTATTTGTTTTATCTTAAAAATATATAATTTTTTTGTTGATATTTGTTATAGGTAATAATGAGTCGAAGTTGGATTACAGAACATCGAATGAGCAATGAATTTGAGGAAGGTGTTGATGCCTTTTTTGAATTTGCAAAACGAAATGTTCCAAGTAGTGACATTTTTTTCTGTCCATGCCTGAAATGTTTGAATATGATGAAGTTGAAAAGTAGAGACATAAAAGATCATCTGATATGTCATGGTTTTAATCCGAGTTACAGCCCTTGGATTTGGCATGGTGAAACTGGACGGAATGTCACTGATGATGATGATTCGTAAGAAGGTAACTCCGATGGAATTGAAGAAATGATTCGCGATATTGTAGCAGAACAAATTGAGATAGAACCGACAGTTGCGCGTCTATATGGTGATGCTGAAAAACCATTATATCCCGGTTGTACAGATTTTACAGTTTTGTTGGCAGTGTTCAGATTGATTAACCTGAAGGCGAAGCATGGATAGAGTGACAGAAGTTTTACAGAGCTGCTACAATTGATGAAAGACATTCTTCCAAAAGATAACGATCTTCCAGATTCACATTACAAAGCCAAGAAAATATTATGCTCGATGGGATTGGGATACAAGAAAATACATGTCTGTCCGAATGAATTCATTATATATAGGATGGAATATGAATTTTTGTCAGAGTGTCCAAAATGTGGGACATCACGGTATATGGTGAAAGAAAAATCACAGGGTGATGTAGAGATTACAAAGCTCCCTTCAAAGGTATTTTGATATCTTCCTATAATTAATCGTTTCAAACGTTTATTTGCTAATTCACATGATACAAAAAGGTTAAGATGGTATGCTGAAGAGCGGGTATGTGATGGAAAAATACGTCATCCAGCTGATTGTCCACAATGGAAGAAAATTGATGCGCAGTATTCTATATTTGGAAATGAAATTAGAAATCTCAGACTAGGGTTGTGCACAGATGGAATGAATCCATACCGAACACTCAATAGTACCCATAGTTCAAGGCCTGTTTTATTGGTAATTTACAACCTCTCTCCTGAAGTTTGTATAATTCGCAAATATGTCATTTTGAGTACAATGATCTCTGGTCCAAAGCAACCCGGTAATGATATTGATGTTTACATGTCACCGTTGATTGATGATTTGAAACTATTATGGGCTGATGGTATTAGGGTGTATGATTCTTATAAAATGGAATATTTTTAACTGCATGCAGTGGTTCTGTTCACTATAAATGACTTCCCAGTGTATGGAAATTTTTCTGGATATAGTGTTAAAGGGCATAAAGCATGTCCAATTTGCGAACAACAGACGTCCTATTGTCAATTGCATCATGGGAGGAAAATAGTGTACATGGTCCATCGAAAGTTTTTGCCTATGGAACACCCTTATAGAAGACTAAAAAAGGCATTCAATGGCTCACAAGAATTTGATACTGCCCCAAAACCGTTATCCCCTGATCTGTATTTTGAGAGGGTGAAAAACCTTGACGTGACATTGGGAAAGACACAGAAATCTGGTAATGATAGACATATTTGGATGAAAAGGTCAATTTTTTTGAGCTACCATATTGGAGGTATCATGAAGTTAAACATAATATTGATGTCATGCACGCAGAGAAGAATATTTTTGATTCTTTGATTGGAATATTTTTAGATATTAAAGTAAAGACTAAAGATGGGCGGAATGCAAGATTAGACTTACTATCAATGGGAATACGTTTGGAGTTAGCTCCCACTCCTAAAGAAAGATGGACATTTCTTCCCCCGGCTTGTCATACATTATCAAAGAGGGAGAAAATTAGCTTCTGTCAGTGTCTTCATGATACCAAAGTGCCTCAAGGTTATTCTTCTAATGTAAAAATTTTTGTCTCATTGAAGGACTTGAAGTTGATAGGTATGAAATCACATGATTGTCACGTCATGATGCAACAAATTCTACCAGTTGCATTGCGTGGAATATTGCCCATTCATGTCAGAAAGACTATAATGAAGTTGTGTTATTTTTTCAATTCAATTTGTAACAAGGCGATTGATGTGAATGCTTTGAACATTTTGGAAAAAGATGCAATTTTTATACTTTGTCAATTGGAAATGTATTTTCCTCCAACTTTTTTTGATATAATGGTGCATTTAATGATTCATCTGGTTCGAGAAATAAAGCTTTGTAGACCTATATATCTTCGTTGGATGTATCCTTTTGAAAGGTATATGAAAATATTAAAGGGGTATGTTAAAAATCTATATCGACCTGAAGCCTCAATTATTGAAAAGTATATTTCTGAGGAAGTAGCATAGTTTTGTACGAGCTACTTGGCTGCGGCGCAACTCATAGGTTTGCCTCCATCTCGCCATGAACGAGTTAATAATGAGGGAAAGGGGATACACGGCTTGAAAGTCAAATCATTGTCAGCTGAACAGATGAAGAAGTTAGAATCATACATCTTGAATAACATATCTGATGCTCGACCGTATATCACAGTGCATATTAATGAGGTGAAACAATGTCATCCAAAGAAGAATGAAATGTGGATTTTGAATGAGCACAACAAAACTTTTTTGTCATGGATTTAAGAGACTTTTCTTGGTAGATAATATGTATCAGAGACATTAAAATGGATAGTGGGTGGTCCATGTTTAAATGGGATAACATCGTCTGGTTATGACATTAATGGTTATACATTTCATACAAAAGCTCAGGACAATAGAAGTGCAGTTCAGAATTGTGGTGTATTGGTGTTTACAGAAGCAATGCATTTTTTGAGTGCTAAGGACAAAAACCCAATTTCGGCATCAAATGCATATTATGGAGTGATTGAAGACATATGGGAGGTTGATTACTTTAAAAATAAAGTTCACGTTTTTAACTGTAATTGGTTTAACGGTAAGAACAGTGTCAGACACGATGAATTTGGAATGACACTTGTTAATCGGAATAGATTGGAAGACACATCTGATTCTTTTATAATGGAAACACATGCAAAACAAATTTTTTATGTAGTAGATCAATCAGATATGCAGTGGGCTGTTGTTTTACAAGGGAAAAACTATATGTTGGTGAGAATGAACTTGATGAATATGCTGATTTATGTGAGATCCCTACTTCCATGGAAATATTAACAGAACATAATGACAATCATGTTGAAGACATAGTTTGTGCCATAAGGAACGATCACGACAAAAGAATTTTGGAAAACAATCTATCTGTACATTCTTAAAATTACAGGTAACATATGTTTATTTCTTTTTTACATTAATGTTTTCCATAAATGTTAGATATTGTAAGTTTTTTATTTATTAAAACATGTTTTAAAATAAAATAAGTATATGTTTTGGTTTGTTTTAAGCTTGTTTAGTTTACTTTATCATGTTTATAACCATTACATGAATTTTAAAATGCTTATTTATGTTCACTGTCAATTACTTTACCATGTTTACAATGTTTACCAAGTTTACCATTTCTACCATTTTTACCATCTTGACCATCTTTACCATCTTTACCATTGTTTAACATGCTTACCATATTACCAATGTTTACTATTATTTAACTTAGTACACTTTTCTATTTTCTGATTATAGTAGTATTAAAATATTTGAATTTGTATATTTGTTCACTGACAATTACTTTACCATGTTTACAATGTTTACCAGGTTTACCATTTTTACCATTTTTACCATCTTGACCATCTTGACCATCTTTGCCATCTTTACCATTGTTTAACATTCTTACCATATTACCAATGTTTACTATTATGTAACTTATTACACTTTTCTATTTTCTAATTACAGTAGTATTAAAATATTTGAATTTGTATATTTGTGAACTGATGTTTGTTTTTTTGATTTGAAGGATAATAACAGATCATTCAGATGATCAACCACATGTTTCTGGAGAGGAGCATATTGCTGGTCATACCTCTGGTGATGAACATTCACATGCTCCTATTACGACAAAGAGTTCAAAGGTTGGTAAATGTGGGTGCACACGTTTACCAAAATTATCACTTGCACGTACGTAGGATCAGAGGATAGTAGTTGGGTTTGATGATGATGATATTCCTAGAGGTCCGAATGCCAAAGATTTTAAGAGTTTTGTTGCAACTCATGCTAAGAACAAAGTAATCATTTTGTATGATGATTGGAGATGTGTGGATAAATAGATTATCTCTCAGTTGTGGGAGACGATTTTGGTAAGATCTTTTTTCATTGTTTGACAATTCTTTTAATGTTTCTAGTATATATAATATGTTTAACCTCTTCTTTATCAGATGACATTTGATATTCCTGACACTGGAGGAGTTAGGAAGAAATGCTTATTGTTGGTTTCCAGGAGATGGAGGGATTTCAAATCAACCCTCTCATCTGATTTCATTTATGGTCATAAGAGTCATGACAATCCATGTCATATATATCCTTTTATAGATGAAGACACATGGAGAGAATTTTTTGAAAGTAGAAAAAAGAGTCATTTTTGGTAAGGGAAATGTAAAATTTTATAAACTTTCTTATATAAATGATTTTATTAATGTTTTGATAATGATTTCTTATTCTTAAATTACAGAAAACAAGGAAATATCATCAGGAGATCCAATCTAAAAATGTATACCCTCATAGTTTATCTCGGGGAGGGTATACATTATTGGAAGAAAAAATGATGGCGGAAAAATTTCAACAACTAAGAGCTGAGTCTTCAAGCTCTAGAGAGGGGCCCCTCCATCCCCTCCATCTAGACATGAAAAATGGAAGAGATCTCACAAGGGAAAAAATGGCAATATATTTCGGAAGAATCGAGTATCATAGCTGAGAGGATTGTAAGATATCTATTTAATTTATTTAAGTTAACTTTTTTTTCCTTCATATAAGTTTCAATCATTACAGAAATGTTCAATTAATTAATATAGGACTCTCTTGAGGAGCAGAGTTCAGAGGGTACATTTACAGCTACTGGGAGGGAAGATATTTTATTTGCAGCATTGGGAAGGCCCGAACATCCTGGTCTTGTAAGAGGATATCCGGCAGGTGTATCGGAAAGAAAAGTGTTTCCACGTTCTTCAACTTCTAACATTGAGGGGGTTTATAAAAAAATAGAATCCTTGGAGGCTGAAGTTAAAAATATTAATGCGACGATGGAAGACAATATTAGAGAGTCGGTGCAGTCTATGTTTGCAGAAATGCAAAGGCAATTTCAGACTGCAGCTCCCACTCCTCCACCTCCCCCTGCAGACCCCATTATTTATCCTCCACCTCCACCAGTAGCTCCCACTCCCCCACCTCAGCCTGCGGACCCCATTTTTTATCCTACGCCTCCGCCGCAGCTTCCTACATATTGCGAGTTGTATGTTGATGATTCTCAACATCATATAGTAGCATACGGGTTGGTATATTGTATAGGAGATACAGTTCATCATCAAAAATTAGAGGTAGAGAATCAGAGGGTCACTGTACAGGATATTATAGATTGATCATCTAGGGTACCAATACCTACAGATGAGGTGGTGACAGTTGGACAGAGTATCGGTCATTTTTTAGTTTGGTCATCCAGAATTCCTCGAATCATTACCATAGAGGTGTTAATGCTATATCTTTTATTTTATTTTTTTTATTAAAGTTGTTTTATCATTTTAAAACTACTATATTTCTCAATTTTTTTTCACAGGAATACTTCAAAGGTAAAGAAATACTGTATAGACAACAACAAACACAACAGGCTATGACATCAGATACAGATTCCAGTGGTCTTGATAGATTGTCAAGATATTCACATTTGTTGTTGGGTTTTTATGAGTTTCCAATGGAATCTCATGTTTGTGGACGTGAAATAAGTGTGGGGATTACAAAATATGATATCATGGAGCTTGTTACTGGAGATAAGTTGGGCATCAACGTGGTCAAAAATTTTTCCATGCAAGTCTTAACACCTTTTCCCTGCGTTATATGTATTAAAAATGTATACTTATATATGTTTTGTATTAGGTATCTTTATAAAATTTGTGAGAGGATTGAACTGACAGAAGTATATGGATTCATGGACCCGCAATTGATTTCCCCTGAAGCATGTGCATTGACTGAGGAACAAAGAATGGTTTATATTGCTGAAATATTTGAAAAGAATATAATCAGACAATGTTGAATGATGCCTTTTTTGAGAGGTATGAAACACATTTATCTCAAAGAGTTAATTATCCTTTAACATAAGAAACCACTAACATTAAATTTCCTTTTATCAGTGATCATTGGATGTTAGGGTTTTTTTTTCAAGGGAGAAATCTCTTTATTGGATACGCTCTGTTCATGGTGATGTGCGGGAAAGTTTTAAGAATATATTGGAAAAGTATGTTTCAATTTCTCAATAGTTTTATATATTATAATGAATTTTAAATTTACCCCATTCGTATTATTTTCTAATAGTGCATGGGTCTACTTTCAGAAAAACACAAAGAAAAGAAATTCAAAGATCAAATATGTAAATGCGAAGGTAAATTTCCATTTATAATTTGTACTTTTTGATTTATTACATAAAAATAATATATTGAATTTACACTCATTCAAAAAAGAATTGTCATGAATAACAAGGCCTCATCGAATGTGGATATTATATGTTAAGATTTATGTATGAAATAATAACAACTGGGACAGTTGTGAATTTTGACCTGGTACGATTTCCTCATAAATTTTTCCATAATATTTCAATTTGATTTATTCATTATACACGTTAACTATCTTCTTTTTCATTTGTAGCTTTTTGATGACCCTCAACCCTATACTGCTGAAGACATCAAACATGTACAAGTGGAGTGGTCAAATTATTTTACAGGTTTGATTGAATTTTAGTTGTTTGTAATGTAAAATTTAATTTTGAATATTGTCGTTTTAATTGTGTATTTGGTAGTTGTTTAGGTTTGATTTAGTTTTTTTTTTGAAGTTGACAGAGTAAGTTTTGAATGTTATATAAGTTAATGTTTAATTTTTCTCTAATTTTTATTTTGGTCTACTTTTAATGGTTCTTCTGGTATGGATTTGGGTATGTGGGTGAGGGGTTCCAAGGGTGTGGGGTGTGTTCAGTGGGGTTGGGGTTGTCCAGCGGTCTGGGAGGGTTGTCCGGTGTGGTGGGGGGATAGTCCTGGGGGGGTGGTAGGGATGTCCAGGGGTGTGGGAAGCCGGTCCAGGGGTGTGGGAGTGCTGTCCAGGGGTGGGGGGGGGGGGGTTGTCCAGGGGTGTTTGAGGCTATCCAGGGGTGTAGTGGGGGTTGTCAAGTGGGGTGAGGGGGTGAGGAGGTGATGTTCAGGCAGGTGGGGGTTGTCGAGGGGTGTTTGTGGGTGTCCGGGGGTCAGGGGGCAGTCCAGGAGTGTGGTGGGGGCTCCAATGGGGTGGGGGGGGGGGTTGTCCAAGGGGTATACATGAAGGTGGGAGCTCCAATGGGGTGGGGGAGGGCTGTCCAGGGGGTATACATGAGGGTGAGGGATCCAATGCGGTGGGGGAGGGCTGTCCATGGGGTATAAATGAGGGTGGATGCTGTCTAGTGGGTAAGTTTTATATGTTATCTATGTACATGCTTAATTTTGATGTACTTCTGTTTTTGTGGGATGATTTCTTGATTTGTTTTCTGGTTGAATCTGGTGGAGAGAAGATCACTGCATTCTGTTTAAAAAACAATTGGGTTTATCATGTCGGTTATTTAATAACCGAAGTGATAAAATGCCTGGAAAAGAATTTATCACGTCGGTTATTTAATAACCGACGTGATAAATGGTTTGTAGAATGGATTATCACGTTGGTTATTTAATAACCGACGTTATAAAAGGCCTGTAGAATAGTTTATCACGTCGGTTATTTAATAACTGACGTGATAAAGGGCCTGGAAAATGGTTTATCACGTCGGTTATTGAATAACCGACGTGATAAAGGGCCTGGGGAATGGTTTATCACGTCGGTTATTGAATAACTGACGTGCTAAAAGGCCAGGACAATGGTTTATCACTTCGGTTATTGAATAATCGACGTGATAAACTGCTCCATCCGGTTTATCACGGCAGTTATATAATAACCGACGTGATAAACCCCCCTCCCCCGGTTTATCACGTCGGTTTTATATGAACCGACGTGATGAACCACGCTCAGCCTGGTTTATCACGTCGGTTCTTATAGAACCGACGTGAAAAACCGCCCTCACCCCTGTTTATCACGTTGGTTCTATATGAACCGATGTGATAAACCCCCTCGCCCCTGTTTATCACGTCGGTTGTTTAAGAACCGACGTGATAAACCATTGTCCAGGCCGTTTATCACGTCGGTTATTCAATAAACGACGTGATAAACCATTCTCCAGGGCCTTTATCACGTCGGTTCTAAAATAACTAACGTGATAAACATCGCGATTTTATGTTTTTGACGTCGGTTATTAAATGATTGACGTAAATAACCTTATTTATAACGTTACATGTATTAACGTCGGCTAAAAACTGAAGTAATAAATTAAAAATAACCGACATAAAAAACGTTTTCAGCACTAGTGACGGAGGTGCATCACCCACGATGTTGGTAAATATGCACATCACAGGCGACAATTTCATTAATAAAACAAAAGAGTAGGGAGGAGTTCAATGATATATTTTACCTTAACATAATATATTAACATTTTATAAAACATAATGGTGTAATCATGACATTTGGATTAGAGATTTTGAGGATAAAATAATTAAATATATCGAATTTGAATGGAAATAGAAAGAAAAAAAGAGAGGGAAATTACATTTGGAATTATCCTCTTGAGATCCTCCTTAAGAAACCTATGCTAAGACATTTGATGATACCAAGATCAATTAGAAGTGGCAGTAGGACTAAGGATGATGTTTCGGGTGAATTTGGACATTATATTTATTCTTTAGAGGTGTGAGTAAATGTGGTTTTGAGGGGTGGTATTTATAGTGGCAGGGAGGGGTGTTTTCTCAATATTAAATTCATTTGTTTATTAATTTCTTTAAATACATGAAATATAGATGATTTCCTAACTAAATACTCTAAAATGGTATTCTGAGTTTGAGATTATTGGATTACTTTAGCCATATAAATCATTTATGACTCAATAATTCATTTATTTAGTTTTTATTTTAAATTATCGTATTTCAGTATTAAAAAACAACATTTTTTAGAAAAAAACAAAAAATTATATGTTAATAGTTTTTTATTTGTATAATTCACAAATTAAATCCATTTTATGATAATAATTTTTAAAATATGATTAATTAATTTCTTAAATAATGTATTCTTTTACATGGAAGATACAGATTTTAAAATTATAAGTTATTTTATAGAACTTTGAAAAATTATTTTAGGTCTCATAAAATTAACATAAAACAATAAGATAATAAAAATACTAATTTATGAATAATTTTCATGACTATAAGTTCTCTTTTAAAATAATAAATTAATTATTAAAATGTACTTTAAATTTTATGGATTATAAAAATACAGACACTTAAATAATTAATTTTAAAATATTTTCTTATACTATGATATAATTGTATTATATTTTCACTTATAAGATGCCTAAATTTTATTTAAACATTAACAGGAGAGATTACTATGCAATGTTTTTAGTTTAGTATTAATAGGGTTATATTACTATTCCTAATGTCAAGATTCTATTTCATCAGTATAGGTTGGTTAACTTCTAGAAACACTTCTTTTTTAATTAATTCCTCATTTATAAAGCCTTTATTATGGTCTCTAAGTTATTTTATGCGCTTCATACTATATGACATTACTATAATAAGGGAGAAATTCCATTGATAAGTGTTTGGTTCGTTAAAAACTATATTGAAGAATTCATACTCAAGGGATTGCTATCATGGGAGTAGGAATATATTCTATATCATCACTTAGAGGAAGGATAAGAGAATGAACTCTAACTAAACATGTCGATGATATGGAGGAAAATCTCAACAGTACATGTTTAAGTAGTGCATGGAATGTGGTAGGACTACACATCAGGTCCCTTGACCCTAGGTTCTACCCAAGTAAATGGACCATGTCTCATGTTGTGTCCATGAAATAGTACATGACATGTAGTTTACCCATGTTCTTTTCCCATGTACCAGTACACAGTTTAACCCTTGTACATTGCCCAGGTTGTGTCTATGTAGGGGAGTAGATGACATGGACCAACTCATGTACTCTAAGCATTGTATGTATACCCTCTGATGTACACATCTATCATCCAAGGAGAGAAAACTTATTGCGTGACATGGTCAAATGCCATGTGAAACTAGAATTTTGTAGAATCCTTAAACACTACCATGAGGGGCCCACAGAACATGTGTGTCCACATTACAATCTATGTAGTGTGGAATTTTCCAAAAACAAAACCCTAGTCCCACAAGACTCCTATGGTGTGTTAACCACTATTTCGGCCATGCCTCATATAGAAAAGTCAGAATACTCATCGACCATGCCTTTCAATCAATGATTAAAAAAATTCTGTTCGTGGAATCATTTGTGAAGCAAATTTATACATATTTATTCACTTCACACCGAACATCAACAAATTAGATATCCAAAACCATCAGATTATTTTCTACTTCCGTTGTATCACCACCATAATGTCATTATGATCCTAGATCTATAGTATTAGATCATTTCACTATGAATTTAGTGTGCAATGATTTATTCATAGGGATATTTTGAGCCATGGTAAAAATTAATAATGATCGTGGTGAATGAATAATTGGATGATAAATGAAAAAAAATAAAATAGGAATGAACAATGGATAATTTTGGTGTTAGCTAGGATACTTATCAGATATAATAACAAAGAATAATATATAACCAAAAACTAATTCTCCCAAATAAAAGCTGAAAATAAACCCATCCCATAAGACGACTGATCCATAAATCATCCGGTTTGTCGAGTGGTTTGTGTTTATCATAAAAATTAATATTGTGGAATTAACCGAATTAAAACAAAAATCTTACCATGATTAAAGTCAACTGATGATGAAGAAAAGGGTTGCACTGTGATCATTAAAAAGATCATTTGATTCCATCTCACAATGGTTGTTGATATCCAATTTATTAATTGTCTGCTAATGGAACCACATTCGATGCTCTCCAATGGCCATATGCATATCTATGTTTGAGTAAAAAACCTATGAATTTCATATAACTACGTATTTATAATTATTTCTTGTCATTGTGTCAATGAAATAAAATAAAATAAAATATTTAATTATTTGTTTTGTTTTTGATTCTGTGATGAGTTTTTTATAAATTAATCACACTAACCAATGTTTTGTAATTACAAAAGAAAATATTTTATTATGAACTCTAATATTCCCTAATATGTATGATCCAAGCCCTCATATAGAATTTACACCACTTTTTTTTGGAAATCTCTCGGTGTGTACTATTTAGTATATTTAATATGTTTCAAACATTTATTCTAGACTCACTGAGCCTCGAAATCACACACATTATAGTGTTGTGTACAAAAAATAGTCCCTAAAATATCCAAAAATAATAAATAGATGATCTGAGCCATTTTATTCTTCCACCGAGAGGTAATTATGTAACGAAATTTAAAATTAATGGATACACAAAAATATGTGTGTCCTGATCATAAATCTGATCCTCCCATGTAGAGACCCAAGCTTGACATACATGTAAATTACATTACATTTTTGGAATACTTAATACATAACAAAAAATAACACCCAAGGACCATAATAGTTTACCATCTTTGGAAACTCGGAACACTATCTTCTAGTCATGGTGAAAGATATTCAACATCTACAATTAAGGTCCTCCCTATTTGTTTTCTTACCTAAAACCATTCTTTAAATCCTGGGGAAAAGAAAACATATAATGGGTGAGCTCAAATGATTAGTAAGGGTAATAATGGAGAAAATAAAAAAACCATATACATTTGAATTTAAAAACATGAACATAATATTTAAACATCAAAATCTTGAGCAATGACATAAAACATGGTAATACATAAGGTAGAGAGAATAATAGATCATCAATCATGATAAAATAACATGGGAATAAAACATGTAATTGTTGCAAACCATTAAGCACATGATATGATTTCCATAGTAGCCAAGGAATTTCTTCCAAGACCATCATAATGGACTATGTCCCATACTGAATCGAGTCCACTCCTCGTTCTAGTCCTATATCACTGAACCAGATTAACTTGTCGTTCCATCCATGTCTATCTCATGAGATATAAATCTTTACCCAATGTATTTGAGTGATACATAGGTCCCACCCATCTCATAATGAAATCATTCTTTCATGTGCCACAAAATATACATACAACATTCACAATAACCCAATGAATAAAATGGGTTTCATAAACATCTTCCCATCATAACATAATCCATATAAAAGAAACGGATATCATTTCATCATAAGAAAAATTAAACAATGTAAATAATAGAGAAATTATACTTGAATCATAATCATAATAAATAATGTCATCTTAGATGGAAAATAGTTTTGATAAAACACTTGAAATGAATTCTTGAGAAACATATCTTTTCTTCTTCAAAATCATTTACTTTTCCCACAATTCTATGAAGTTTTAAAAGAAAAGTATTTTTTTGAAAATAATCATAAAATTTTGTAGAGGAAGCTTCATTGAAATAGTCATTATGAAACAGTAAAAATACATTCACGATGTATAAGGTAAAAAAACACTATTCTTGTACTTTTTACGAATAAGTCAAAAAGTGCCTTATATGGAAATCAATGGAAATATTCCTTTCCTAAAATGTGGTAAAAGTCAACAGTGGGTAAAAATGACTTTAAACATACATGGAATAATATTAAACATTTTATGAAAACATTTTTAGAATACATGGACATTGATGATAAATATAACCCATGTAAATAGTTAGGTATAAGCAATCTCAGATAAAAATGAGATTTCCAAAATTATCCCTTACCTAAGGTCCGATATGCTTTATACGTATACGAACCTCCTGTATAATGATTTAAATAATTTCATTGGCTTATTACAGAATCATATTTATTGTTATGAAATCATATATGGTCATATTCTTATCTTCTTTTTAGTAATATTTCATTGCTACTTGTTATTCGGATGTACATTTCTTTATGTTCTTATGCATGTTTTGTAGAATAAATTCTTATTCCTCTTATTAGTATATGAATACCTCATTTGAAGAATTTTATTGCTGTAATATATATCATATTTATTCATTGAATTCATTTATATAATCATTATTCAATGAACATCATGTAGAACGAGTCGCATCACATCGTGGAGACGGTAGGCCGTACGTATGTACGAGCGATTATATCATTCTTTTGATATTAAAATCATATATAATTGGATGGTATATCATATATGCAGAATAATAAAAATTTTATATTTATTATTTATATCATTTATACTCATTATCATACCCATCCAAATGATGAAATGTTTTAATAACAAACTACACCACGACGTGGAGACGATACGCCATACGTACACATATGTGGTGACATTTTCATTCATAGGATGGATACAATAATTAATATGGATGTACCATTTTTATAATAACATCATTTTATATATAATATACTAGAGTTATTATTTTAGAATGGATACAACGATGAAGGAGAAAGTGGTATAATAAAGGAACTTGAAATAGGTGGTGAGATATTTACCTCTTCTTCGGGTTTTTTCTTTTGTTTTGATCAAAAGGGCTCCATAGGTTGGCCTTATGACTAAATAATGGCCTCTAGGATGATGGGAGGACAGTTGAGAGGGTATTTGGTCTGGGGTTGGACATGAAAAATGACTTTGGATGTGTGAAAAAGAGAGAAGGGGGAGTGACCTTTTATAAGAGGGGTGAGGGGCACATTTGGAAAAACATAAAATATTATTTTATAATAAATTCATATTCGGTTTATAATGGATAAAAGTGACTTATTTAGAGTCTAGGGTGGGGATGGGTCGAAATCATTTCATCCAATAGGTTTTATACAACTTCATGTTACCATTTTAACCTTATCATTTAGATTTAACACTAAGTTAAATAATTTAACTTTTACTGTGTCTTCTTGTATTCTTAAACTATATGGTAAATAAACATACTATAAACTACCAATAAAATCCTAATTGGTTCATTAATGTCATATATATTATTATATAAGTCTTTTGGGAAAAAGTTAGATTTTTATTAGTATTATATCAATTAATAATATAATATTTGTTTTAAAAACTCTTTTATGGCAATTTTGACACTATTTGGTATTTTATTTTTTTCTAAATTCATAAGTGAATTATTACTTCGAAAAAAATTCATCTAACAAAAAATAATATGTTATATTAACCTAGAAAGTTATTTTAATTCATATAAAGTCTCAAAATACATTTAATTTTGTATTTATAATATCAATTATGTTAATATTTCATTAATAATGTAATTACTGCATCATCATTGCCTCATAAAAAATTAAATTATTTAATGTATAAAAATTATAAATAAAAGAAAATTATGTTGGATATATTTTCTATCATTATAATTAATATTTATATCCAAATTTATCTTATGTATAACTGTATATTAAAAATGTTTTACTTATTGAACATTTATGTTAACTCTTTTAACTCTTCTTTGAATTAAACAATTATAAATGTCCAAATATAAAAAAAGTGCACCTAAATGGTCATATTTTATTCCTAAGGTTGTTTTTGGTCGAATTACACTTATTAGGACTTGTGTTAGTGTAATAATAATAACATTTTTACCCTTAATTACCCTATTTACTTTTAACTGTGTTAAATAAAAGTAAAAGTTTACTATTCACCAAAAATTATTTTTATCTTATTGAACCAAATTTTACATGATGATATCAACTGTGTCTCATGGATATTTGAAATTTCACTCACAGATGTGGTCAAATTATGTTTTATTTAAATTTGCAAAGTCTCATAGGAGGTGGGTAGAAGACGGTAAAAAGTTAAATTTAGTTTTTATATATCTAAAATTATTATAAAATGACTCCAATGAATTATACTGAACTTATATAGGTATTTTGTATCTATTCTGACATAAATTTAATTTTAAAAAATAATTAATTATTTAAATAAAAATTTCGTTTTAAACTATAACTCAGTGTTTTTCACTATTCATAAAAAATTGAATGTTTTCAGAAGAACACTAAAAATTCACCCTAGGATAATTTCGATATTCTGAATCCAAAAATTAAGTCCATTTTGAATGATAAAATTTATAAAATTTGAAAAAGTGGGTATTACAATTCATAATGGCTAGTTTATATATTATTTTAATAGCATATCGTGGTTTAGTGAAACCCGGTATTGCGTACTACACATGTTATCGAGAAAGGTTGTGATTTCCTATAATGCAAGCCAAGTTAGGGATGCATTTAGTATAATCTCTCTTTGGTTTTGCTTATAACATAATCAAAAATAATTTAATTTATACATTAAAAAAATTATATACATAATGTTACATAGAATAATTTCCACAAAATGAACTTGAAATTGTGTGTAACGTAAGCCAAGAATAGTGTTGTGTATACTGCAAGCTAATAAGGTGTTGAATATAGTACAAGCTAATATTTGGGTAGTGTACAATAGAATACATAAAATAAATTAAAAATAATATATCTCATAAAATCTCGGGGTGTTACATTCTACCCCCTTTAAAATGAATTTCTCTCTCGAAATTTGTCGGGGTTATAAATCATTTACTACATGAAAGTTTCATTCATAGAAACCCACATCGTAAAAAGGAATACTAAAACATAATTTTAAAAAGTGAAGTATGAAACATAATAGATACCCAAATTAACTCATCACTGGGATTCCACATTGGAGAACATAGGTGAAAACATGAATATGGAAGAGAAATCTAACGATCATGTTCTGATGAAGAGTGGTAGAGAACATGGCTATGAAAAATCCAACAATCACAAAGCCATATATTTGTAATGATCTAAGGTAACATCTGATTTATCGAATATGAGGGTACTAGGACAATGTTTTTGGTTTTCAATATCATTTCTCTAATGTTGAAGAATTAATAGAAATACTTTCTTGATTTGGGTACAATCTCACTGTTGTTTGTGCCTTGAAAAATTTACACTTCATATCTTAAAAAATAAAGTTGAATTTGTCATCCGTGAAGTGTTATCAGATCATGAAATAGAATGATAGGTCATTCTATCTATCTCAAACATAAGGACAGGAAATGTTATATACATAAGTCCATCTTATGGTGAGATTAACCGTATATGATTCAAACAATGGACTTATACTTCACCTATCATACTTCTTAAACAAATAAAACTAATTTCTAATAACCAGGGACTTCCTCAAGGATAGTGGTAGGCGATAAAGGCCTGTCCCACTTAATTTGTGGGTTCGATTCCCACAACCTTCTCTGACATGATAGGTTGTCGCTCGTCCTTCGTGATTTCTTTTTTCTAAAACTACACTATTATAACATTCCAGAAATAATATCAAAAAAGTTATATCCTTAATCAATATTTTCTTATGTCCAACATAATCCATTTCAAATCATTACGCTTATCCAAAATATCTCTATCCAGCCTCCTAGTATAAATAAAATGATTACTAAAAAGTTCACATAACAATCATGTGAATAAAATCATTTATCCCCCATATATCATAAGATATATCTTCTTGATCCCATTCCAAATATGTGAATATCTTAATCATGTATTCTCCTGAAAAATAAATTACCATAGAAACTTAGTGAAAACATGAATTCTGTCAAAAGGTAACTCATTCCACATACCAAAATCCCAAAAATTCTATATCACATTGTCCTTATATCAACCATGAGCTCATTAATACTATCAAACAATTAATTATCTCCTTATCCCTTCTTTATGGGCATATTTGGTGCTTTCAAAAAATATTTCAACCACTTTTCATGGTTACCGATACCATTCAATAGATACATTAAAATACTCAAGGAAAAATAATATTGTAACAATCCTTACATTTTTTTATTTATTATATAGTACCATACATTATTCTAGATAAAAAATGTAATCATTCCACTAGATTTTTAAACCATTGACTGAGCTTCTCCATTCTATTCTTCAACACTTCTTTCATCTCATATATCATTTGTAATCTCTTCATCATCATCAACATAAATACTACCCATAAAACCATGTTGATTCTATTCATGAGATTTTCCCTTAGAGAATTGGTTTATATAATTCTTTTACATTACACATTTAAAACATTTAACATTGGTTTTTGTTTTAGTAATACCATTATCCTTGTCCATTGTGTTAACTGAACATTTTCCGTTGAAATTACTGGCTTTGTGTCCTTCTTTTCCACACCCAAATCATTTTCCAGTTCTTTTGAAACATTCCCCTTGATGCCTCTTCCCACATGATTTACATGAGGAAATTTGAACTTTAATTCCTCTATGATCATCATCAAACTCCATCTTTCTCTTATTAGTTGAGTGAGTAAACATACCAAAGTTGATATTATCAATCATATTATGTGACTGTTGATCTGGCATAATAATTATGTTTCACCTTCCAAACCCAATTTCATTTGGATGCTCTGGAAGAATATCATTCCATTGTCTATTATATTCTACATTAACAAGAATATTCCTCTTTCCAGCCATTTTCTAAACCCAAAAAAATAGTGTGAGAGGCAAAAATCATGCTAAGAAGACAACATAATAAATAGATAGTACTTTGAATATCTAACATTTAGATTTAATTATATGATCATTAGCATAATCCTAGGACTATGACCTATACAAATACTTAACCTTTGGTACATCCCTAGACACGACTTAGAAATATCTCTAGTGATCTCACTAAAGTTTTTACATCCTAGTTTCCAAAGGTAAAATAAACATTTCCTCTAATGCCAACTGTTGGGACCCAAGCCTGACATAAATGGAAATTACATTACTTTTTCAGAATACTTAATACATAACAAAAATGAAACCCAAGGACCGTAATTGTTTAGTGTCTTTGGAAACTCGGAACATCATCTTCTAGTCTTGGTGAAAGATCTTCAACATCTCCCATACAGGTCTTCCCTATTTGTTTTCATACCTAAAACCCTTCTTTAAATCCTAGGGAAAAGAAAACATATAAAGGGTGAGCTTAAATACTCAGTAATGGTAAGCATGGATAATATAAAACAAACCATATACATTTGAATTTAAATACATGAACATAATGTTTAAACATCAAAATCTTGAGCAATGACATAAAACATGGTAGTACGTAAGGCATAGATCATAATGGAACATCAATCATGATAAATTAACTTGGGAATAAAACATGTAATTGTGGAAAATCATTAAGCACCTGATATTATTTCCATAGTATCCAAGGAATTGCTTCCAAGACCATCCTAGTGGACAAATTCCCTTACCGAATCGAGTTCACTCCTCATTCCAATCCAGTATCATTGAACTAGATTAACTTGTTTCTCCAGCCATGTTTATCTCATGAGATATAAATCATTACCCAATTAATTGGATGTAGATATAGGTCCCACCCATCTCAAAATGAAATCATTCTTTTTTGTGCCACAAAATAAACATACATCATTCATAATAACCCAACAAATAAAATGGGTTTCAAAAACATCATCCCATCATAACATAATCCATATAAAAGAAATAGATATAATTTCATCATAAGAAAAATAAATCCATGTAAATAATAGATACATTATACTTGAAACATAAACAAACTAAATAATGTCATCTTAGATGGAAAATTGTTTTGATAACAAACTTGAAATGAATTTTTGAGGAAAATATCCTTTCTTCTTCAAAATCATTTTCCTTTCTCAAAATACGAGGACATTTTAAAAGAAATGTATTTTTTTGAAAATAATCATGAAATTTTAGAGAGGAATATTCATTGAAATAGTTTTTATGAAACCATAAGAATCCATTCATTCCATATAAGTTAAAAAAGCATTCGTCTCTTACTTTTTCCAGAAAAGTCAAAAAATACCTTATATGGAAACCAAAAGAATGATTCCTTCCATACAATGTGGTAAAGACTTAAAAAGGGTAAAAAGACTTTAAAAATACATGGAATAACAGTGAACATTTTATGAAAACATTTTTAGGAAACATGGACTTGGATGATAAACATAACCCCAATAAATACTTACGTATAAACAAACGTAGATAAAAATGAGATTTGCAAAATTATCCCTTACCTTCGGTCTGATATGCTTTGTACTTATCCAAAACTCCTATATAATGATTTAAATAATGTCATTGAATTATTAAAAAAATGATATTCATTGTTATGATATCATATATGGTCATATTCTTATCATCTTATTTGGAATATTTCATTGCTACTTGTTATTCGGGTGTTCATTTCTTTATGTGCATATGCTTGTTTTGTTGAAAATATTTTTATTCATATTTTTATGTTATATATACCTCATATACAGAATGGTATTAGTGTAATATATATCATATTTATTCATTCAATTCCTGTATATAATCATTATTCAAAGAAGATCATGTAGAACGAGTCACATCACATCATGGAGACGGTAGGCCGTATGTACACACGAGCGATGATATCATTCTTTTTATATTAAAATAATATATAATTGGATGGTATTTCATATATACAGAATCATAATAATTTTATATTTATTATTTATATCATTTATAATAATTATCATACCCATCCAAATGATGAAATGATTGAATATCAAATTACACAATGACGTGGAGATGGTAAGCCGTACGTAAGCATGTGTGGTGACTTTTGCATTCAAAGGATAGATAAAATAAATAATATGGTTTAACCATTTTTATAATAACATTACAGTATATAGAAGATACTGGAGTTATTATTTTAGAATGAAAACAAAAAAAGAGGAAGTGGAAGAATAAAGGAACTTGAAATAGGTGGTGAGATATTTACCTCTTCTTAGGGTTCTTCCTTTTGATTTGATCAAAAGGGATCCTTAGGTTGGTCTTCTGACTAAATTTAGTCCTATAGGATTAAGTAAGGACAGTATATAGGGTATTTGGGTAGGGTATGGACGAGAAAAATGGCTTTGGAGGTGTGAATTAGAGAGAAGGGTGGAGTGACCTTTTGTTAGAGGGGTGAGGGGCACCTTAGAAAAAACATAAAATATTATTTTATAATAAATTAATATTCGGTTTATAATCACTCCAAAGTGACTTATTTTTATTCTAGGGTGGGGATGGATCAGAATCTTTTCAACCAATATGTTTTAGAAAAGTTTAGGACACCATTTTAACCTTGTCATTTAGATTTAACTCTATGTTAAAAAATTTAACTTTTAGAGTGTCTTCTTGTATTCTTTCACTATATAGTCAATAAACATACTATAAACTTCCAATAAAACCCCAATTGGTTCATCAATGTTATATATATTTTAATATAAGTCTTTTGGACGAACAATATATTTTTATAACCATTATATCAATTAATAATATAATATTCGTTTTAAAAACTCCATTTTGTCAATTTTGACACTATTTGGTATTTTGTTTTTCCTAAACTCATAAAAGAATTATTAATTCGAAACAAATTCATGTAACAAACCCTAATATGTTATATTAACCTATAAAATTAGTTTATTTCATAAAAAGTTTCAGATTACATTTAATTTGGTATTTATAATATCAATTATGTTAATATTTCATTAATAAGGTAATTATTGAATCATCATTGTGTCATAACTAAATTAACTTATTTAAAGACTAAAAATTATAAATAAAATACAACTATGTTGAAAAACGTTTTATCTTTCTAATGAATATTTATTGACGAATTTATGTTATGTATAAACCTATATTAAAAATTTTTTACTTATTAAACATTGCTTTAAACTCTTTTAACTCTTCTTTGAATTAAATAATAATAAATGTCCTAATCTAATCAAAGTGGGCCTAAATGCTCATATTTTATTCCTAAGGTTGTTTATGGTTGAATTAAACTTATTTGTACATGTGTTAGGGTAATAATAATACCAATTATACCCTTAATTACCCAATTTACTTTTAACAGTGGTACATAAAAGTAAAAAGATACTATTCAAGAAAAAAATTATCTTATTTAACCACATTTTACATACTGATATCAAACATATCTTTCAGATTTTTGAAATTCCACTCACAAAAGTGGTAAAATTATGCTTTATGTGAATTTTCAAAATCTCTTGGGAGGTTGGTAAAAGGCGGTAAAAAGTTCAATAAAATTTTTATATATCTAAAATTATTATAAAATAACACCAATGTATTACATTGAAATTATATTGGTATTATGTATCTATTTTGACCTAATATAAATTTAAATAAAATAAATAATTATTAAAATAAAAATTAGGTTTTAAACTATAACTCAGTGTTTTTCAATGATCATCAGAAATTTAATGTTTTTAGAATAAACCAAAAATTCACCCTTGGCTAATTTCGAGATTCGGAATCCCATAATGAAGTCCATTTTGAATGTTAAAATTTAAAAAATTCTAAAAATTGGGTATTAATATTCATAACAGCTAGTTTATATAATATTTTAATTACATATCATTTTTTAGTGAAAATCGGTATTGCGTACTACACACGCTATCGAGGAAGGTCACGATTGCATGTAATTCAAGCCAAGTCTGGGCTGTGTGTAGTGAAATCTCCCTATGGTGTAGCATATAACATAATCAAAACTTATTTCATTTATACATTAAAAAAATCTATACTCAATGTGGCATATAATACTTTACACAAAATTAACTTCAAATTGTGTGTAACACGAGCCAAGAATAGTGATGCATATACTGCAAGCTAATACAGTGTTGCGTATAGTACAAGTTAATATTGGTGTACTGTAAAATATAAGACATCCAATAAATTAAAAGGAATATATTCCATAAAATCATAGGGTGTTTCATCGCACACCCATGTACACTTCTAGTGATTCATGTGATGGAATCAGAAACACACTAAAGGGATTTTTCACACTCTAAGTATTCTCTAGTGTCAATCATTCATCTATTCTAGGTAATAATCTAAGGTATTGAAATCCATTATGTGTAAATCTCCCTAGTAAATAACATGCAATGAGTCACACATATACATCCTCAATTGGGACATGCAGAGGATGTCATGTACCTGGTTTAACTATGGAGGTAGAGCTAGGTTTTATGCCCCCTCACCAAATCTAAGAAGTATCTAGAATGGGACAGTAAACATTAGAGATGTTTTTTAACCATTCCAGACCTCAATAATTCTCCTCATGGTGAATCTCTTAGGAACACCTGGCCTCCCTCCTCTAACACCAAAGGCCTATGTTATCTATCCATATGTGAATTTTTTGGCTCTGTGAATCCTTCATCCACTATAAGACAATCCTCACATTTTCCATTGTTTATCTCACCAATTATGGTCTAATGAGTTTTAACTCTACTATATTATTCTAGAAATGTGGTGACTTATAGGGTCACCAATAAAAATATTCAAATGGTCCCATACTGATGGAGGGAGGGTAGATGTTGTGGTAAACAATCACTAGTAGTGCTAAGTGACCCCCCAACTACAACCAAATACTTACATACAAACTGACATATTATATTATATATCATGAATGGTCTTGTCTATCTAGCCATAATTTTGAGGGTGAAATGATTTTCTTAAGTATAACCGAGACACAAACTATTCTATAAATATCTTCCACTACCAGGATGTGATGTGAGTGCCACAATAGGAATAAATCATCAATGGAACTTAGTGGAGTCATAATATATCCTACACATAGAGGCATCCCAATTTTTTAACTGATCCATTCTCTTGAATAGCTAAAAGGTATGTTGACTTAGTGATCTAGTCTATTATCACCTAGATGACATTGTGTCACCTAGATGTATGTGTTAATACCTTCATAATGTCAGTGGATATCCTGTCCCCCATTAATTCTATAACCTCAATGGTTTAATCTAAACCTGTTGGATCTAGGTGCCCATCCTTCACAAATTGACATGTAAGGCATCAATAGAGAAACTCTAAAACTCCCTTATTCATTTCCTGCCAACTAAACTAACATCAGAGGTCTTTGTATATCTTTTCCACAATTAGATGTACCAAAAAAAGAGATATACGAAACACTAGTAATAAATACTCCTTCAACATAACTAGTAACATCATGTGTCCTCTAAAAATATTTACATCTTCTCCACCTCTATAAATTATAGTCAGATCATGTCCAGTGGAAATCTGAGTGTTTAGGGTCTCACAGTTGATATCCCCATGTAGTGCCTCCCTAACTCGCTACAAAGGTAGTGGGGATACAACCATAGACTGAAGGTACACTAATATGTCTCTATCCACAAAATATAATTTCAATGAGAAAAACTTTAATTATTACTCATTCAACATCTGTGACCATGATCTCTTATAGTTATCATGTACCACAATGTTCCCCTTCCCCTGAGTATAGGAAATTTTGAAGTCATAATCTGAGAGGAACTATAGAAATCAAATATATCTGAAGTTAAGATCCTTATAAGAGAAGATATAAGGGTTAATATTTCACAATAGATGATAAATTTCTCTATTATTAAGAAGTTTATCCATGCATTTAGTGCAAAGAGTCACATTGTTTTCTCATGATTTTTGGTAATGTAGTTGTGATCATCTGGTTTCAACTGACGTGAACTATTGGAAATAAAGACATATCTATACATCATAACACAACCAATCCTAATTCATTATTCATTATTATACACTACATACTCGACACCATACTCCATTAATCATAATATGGTATCTCTCATCACTTGCTACCTCAAGAACTAAAAAACCAATTGGAACCTCTCATTCCATATGAAAGTTTTTATCATTAATGTCAATAAATTCAAGGGTGATAATTTCCAAGAAGGGTATTTTATGAATAATAAGTAATAAATTTTCAACCAATGGATTTTCTGCACCTCCGTCATGATCTTGTATGGCTCCCAAACTAACACAGCCTCAACCTTGGATTAGTCCACTACACATCCATCTACTAAGATAATGTGTCCAAAAAAGTGGACCATATGAATATAGAACTAAAACAATGAGTTCTTTTTTTGAAGAAGGTTATCTTAGAGGATGTCCATTACCATTGAAAGAGAGCTATCATGGGCTCCCTCAAATGATATGTGGTTTTTAGGGTACTTAGGTGCAGTAGATTTTCTTACCAAGGTCGTTTCTCAAATGAGGATGTAAATTAAAAATAATTCATAAAGGTATTATAAAAATAAAATAGAATATAATTAAAACACTACTTTAATGTATTGGTGTTGTTTAGAGTTTATAAATCGGGAATATTTTTTATGGAAGAACATTGTATTTTTTTTTATTTTCAATTTTATGTTGATTATCAATGCATAACGAGAAGATGCTTTTTTAGAATTCAATTTATAAGGCGTAATCAATATAACTCTACCACTTCATTTACATTTTAATAATTATCATTTAAATAAATATCCACATAATTATGATCCCCTGTTATCCCTTAATTTTTTATCCCTCGAACCTTACAATAGTTAACTTAACCCCATAGATGAAATTACTTAATTCCTAGGCTAGCTTCGGAACACGCAATAGCAGAACCCTACTTTGATTGTTGTTCTAAGGTTAGATTATGGTCAGTGGTTAATTAGAGAACATATCCATTCATGAATTGGGGATTAATTGTGTGTAAGGATAATATTTGAACTCTACAAATTTATCATGTGTGGTCTTGTATTACCGATTAAGATCATGATCTCAACATTTGCACAAAATCTCGACTTTGTGAGTTTTTGTGTTAATGGTTAAATTGATTTATTATTTTCTTATAATTTAAAAAAACAATTCATGGGTCAAATTACGTGAATTACAGTAGCTCAATTATTAAAAATAAGTAAATTAAGAGGTTAGAGGATAGATCAATCACTAATGAATCTACTCTTCCATTGGCAGTGTGGTCATCATGGAGGCGTTTTGCATTAGCAAAGGATAGAAAGGGTAGAACCCAATCTCATATCCACTATTGATTACAACCCAATTAGAAAGATTATGAGAAGAATACAAGGGAATAAAACAAAAGATTAATTGATGAAAAATTCACGATTCAAACATGAAAGAAAATAAATACAAATAGGAGGTAGGATAGGAGAGCCTTTTTGGAAGAGAGGTTCGCACAAAGCCTTACTTTTTCTGAGAGATGTGAGGGGCTCCCAAGAGACACCATTTCGGCCACACCTTCCCAAACCCTCAAAAAGACTTCCCAAATAGTGAAAATTCCATTTGAATAGATATTGTGAGGGCTAGGGTTACATAACTTTTTTAAGTGTGAAATGAAAACTCGGGTAAATATTTTACTCCATGTTGCACCACATAGTTGAATTCCAAAACGATGGATTTATCCAGCCTTCTAGTAGGATTATTTGTTCCAAATTATGTCCCCGAGTATCCCTCATCATTTGGGCTCAATCCAATACCGTATGAAGAAGATACAGACCAAATGGTGAAGTAATGTCCAATATGGATGGTTCTATCCAGCATTGTCTTCATGGCCCATTTACTCCCCTAAAATGCACGATACAACACCCATGTACAAAATAGAATTTGTATCCCATTGATTCAGAAACATAGATAAAAAACTTTTAGTCAAAATAATCTACATAATAATATTTATTCCTGAAATACTACAGTGAGTTTTAAAAGGGTAAAACTGGATTTTTCATCAAATTTGAAAATGAATGTTCTATCCCAAATATTTCATATTTGATAATATTTATCATAATGTGAGAAAATTATATCATTTATTATGAATAAAATATTTAATAAAAATTTTTCTATCATCTCCCCCACAATTACTCTTTTTCACTCGTCGGAAAAACCTGATATCATGTAAACATCAATATCAAATCAAAACAAATTTTAAAACACATATCCATGAGATCCAACAATTACACACCACGAAACATAAGATATCGTTTCTCATAAATAAACTTTATTTCTTGTTTTTAATTTATATCATTCAATATATTTCCACTTCATTTACCCTTCTATTCACAAAACAGTTACCTCACTTGAATTTTCTCTTACCACATAAATGTCAATTTTTAGCAATGCCTCTCTCATCCAAACTAATAAAAGTGTCACCATTTGTTTGAAAAATTCCTACGTCTCCACGCAATGTGAGTCAAGGACATATGTATATCATGAGGACATTTTAGGGTTTTTCTAGGATTTTAGATGGTAGTATTTAGATGTGAAAAACCTTGAGGCTGAATGAGGAGGGCTTGACTCATTTTGAAGAAAAATTGAATTAATCTAATTTTCACTTAAATATGATCTCCTCATTAATACCCTAATCATCAATTCTTATACATCATCACAAAAATTCATGGAATGTTTACACCATTCATAATTTCATCAACAAAAATATCAATCTACTCCAAAATAGTTTTTCATGAATGCTCCAGATAGGCATAAAATTATTTATTTTTAGAAGCTCCAGAAAGACACAACTTCACGTGTCCTAAAAGCTCTCGAAAAGGCACATCTTTAAATATAATGATTATTTTCTGCAACAAAAACATCTCTTATGAATTTAAATTTCCACCCAAATCATCACATATTGTGGTAACACAACACAAGATAGCTACCCCCAAACTTAAGTTCAACTGGATTTTGTAATTTCACATTAAGTGTTGGTTGGATAGGGAAAATTTTCTTGTAATGTGGCTAACCTAACAGGATATTCATGTATTCTAAATGATACAAGGATTAAATTTTCAAGATAGTCTATTATAAAAATAATTATTATTTGAAATATGGGATTTAATAACAAACAAATGCCTCAATACTTTAAACATAATTACCTTAAACCATCAATTTTTGACTAGAATATATCAAATTCTGGATAAATCAAGTATGGTTTGGTTCTCTCATGAAGTGAGTTAAATGTAATGAATATGAAAATAATGGTTCATCATTTTTAATGGAATGTGATTTCAAATATAAAGATAGTGAGATGTGTCATGAGATTCAAAATTCAGTGTACTTTTCATGAAAATACTAAATATTTGAACTTGAAAAAAAGTCATTTCAGCATTAATTTAAGCTTAGTTTAAAGGGATAAATTGTTTCACTTATTTATTTTTATTTAAAAATGTTGGTGAGAATCATTTCAGCTCAAAATTTAAAAAAAACACACAATTTGAAAAACAAAAAAAAATTGTTTGTTTTTTTTAATCGTTGAAAAAGAAGAAAACAATTAAATTTAATAAACTAAATGGTTCCCTCCCCCACACATAAAATATGGAATTTTCCTCAATGTGAACCCCTGATATGATATATTCACATGAAATTATGAAATTAAATTGGAAAATTAATATTAAAGTGAAAGGGTTAGGAACATCCAGCTATGCTCATGTGATGATGGGGTCATGAAGTGTGATGAAATCCACTACATCAGTAGGAAGTCCCTCAATGTATTTCTTCTATAATTTCCCGTTTAGTTTAAATATCCTTAATGTTTCCTCTTATGTGATCTCCACTTCACCATAAGGAAAAAAATTATCCAAAACATAAGGACCTATCCATCTGAAACGCAACTTACCAGGCATCTGTTTCAGTCATGAACTGTAGAGAAAGACTTTCTCTCCAACATAAAACTCCCTTTACTGGATCATTTTTCATTATATTCTTTAGATCATTCCTTATAGAGCCTTGAGTTCATATATAATGACAATCAAATCTCCTCATGATCTTGAATTCTCTTCTTGGTTTGGATTCCATCATGGGTCAAATACATGTTGCATTTCTTTATAGCCCAATAAGATCGATTCTCGACATCCATGGGATGATGAAAGGCCGTCCCAAAGACAATAAAAAATGGGGACATACCAATGGGAGTCTTTTATATTTTCATATAACCCCGCAATGCATCATCCAAGCGCTTTCTCCAATCCTTCTTATTTGGAAACACAGTTTTCTCCGATTTTTTTCATCTCATGAATTGAAATATCAGTCTGGCCATTTGTTTTGGGGTGGTATGGAGTCGATGTTTTGTGTGTCACCCCATAATTTTGAAAGAGGGTAGAAAAATTCTTATTGCAGAAGTGTGTCCCTTGGTCACTGATTATAGCTTTTGGTACTCCAAACCTATAGAAAATTTGTGTCTTGAAAAATTCCACTACAACATGAGAATCATATGTCCTAGTGGCCTTAGACTCCACCCATTTACTCACATAATCAAATTCAACCAAAATGTACAAAAAACCAAAGGAAATAGGAAAAGGACCCATAAAATTGGTGCCCCATACATAAAAAATCTCATAAAATAGTATGGGTTGTTGGGGCATATCATGTATCCTAGAAATGTTCCTAGTGTGTTGGCAATGAGAGAATGACTTGAAATACACATGAACATCATGGAATAAACTAGGCCAATAAAATCCAGAGTCCAAAACTTTTCTAGCTTTCCATTGGGGTCCAAAGTGTCCACTATAAGAAAGTGTTTGAAAAAAATGAAAAATATACTCAAAGTCATAGTTAGGAACACACCTCATATTGACTTGATCACTACACATGCGCCAAAGGTAGGGATCATCCCACACATAATACCGATACTCACATTTTAATTTTTAGACTTGATGTTTCTTTAAATTTTCAGGGATTTCAGATGCAATAAGGTAGTTAACTAAATCAGCATACCATGGATGCGTACCTGAGATAGGATAAAGATGTTGATTGGGAAAAGTGTCCCAAAGTGGTACTTACTCCTTGGTTTCATCTTCTAGTGTGTGTGTAAGCCTACTCATGTGGTCCGACACGATGTTTTATGACCCCTTTTTTCCTTTATCTCAATGAAAAATTCCCGAAGAAGGAGCATCCATCAGATTAGCCTGGGCTTTGCATCTGGCTTCATCAAGAGGTACCTCAGAGCTATGTGGTCAGAAAAACTACATTAGAGCCCAATAACTATGAATGGAATTTATATAAATCAAATATAACAGCAAGAATCTCCTTTTCTGTGGTTGTAAAGTTTGATTGGGCTGAATCCAGTGTCCTCGAAGCACATGCAATCACATGTGAATGTCCCCCCGCCCTCTAAGATAATACAACTCCAACTGCGAAGTTGGAGGCGTCACACATATGCTCAAATAGAATCCCCCACCAGGGGGCTAGTATGATCAGGGGAGTGGTCAGAAACATCTTTAGCTCATCAAATGATGTCCTATAAGAATCATCAAACAGAAAATCAGAATCCTTTTGAAGTAATAGTGACATAGGAAGAGAAAATTTAGTAAAATCAATGATGAAGCACTGATAAAATAATGCATTCCCTAGGAATGATCTATCAGCACACACATATATAGGATATGGTAAGGATAAAATAATGTTTTTCATAGATTTATAAAACTTTATCCCATGTTTTGACAATACATTCCCTAATACAATGCCAGGCTCTACCATGAAATGACACTTTTCAAAGGTCAATATCAGGTTCTTCTCAATATAATGATTCAACAACTTTCCCAAACTATTTAGTCATTCATCAAAGGAGGATCCATACACTATAAAATCTTCCATAAATACCTCCATGCAGGTCTCAATAAAATTAGAAAAAACACTCACCATGCATCTCTGGAAGGTACACTAGGGCGTAAAAATGTCCAAATGGCATCCTTCGGTAGGAAAACGTGCCAAAGGGACAGGTGAATGTAGTTTTATCTTGATCCTTTTGAGTTATAGGAACTTGAAAATATCCAGAAAATCCATCCAAGAAACAATAGCGTGTCTTCCCAACTAGTCTCTAAAGCATATGATCAATAAATGGGGGGGGGGGATGGTCTTTCTGAGTATATTGATTTAGTTTCATATAATCAATACACATGTGCCAACTATTTTTCACCCTCATTGGAACAAACTCATCTTTCTCATTCTTAACAATAGTAACACCAGATTTCGTAGGCACAAACTAAATAGGACATACCCATTAGGATCCGAAATGGGATAGATTATACCTACCTTGAGAAATTTTACAACATCTTTTTTAACTACCTCTAGAAGTGTTGGATTGAGTCTCCTTTGTGGCTGCATCATCGGTTTAGACACATCATCCAAATGAATCATATGCATCAAAATGGTGGGGATAATACCTGATATGTCAGACAAAGCCATCCTGATTTCCATATTGTTTTCCCTCAAAAGATTCAAAAGTTTTTATTCATGTTCAAAAGGGGGATTGTAATTAATGGTAACAGGTAATTCTCCCCACTCAACAAGTATGAGTATTTAAGATTTTGCGGAAATGTCTTGAGTTCTCATATAGGGGGTGGTTTACAGATGAAGATATAGAAGGATCTTAAATATGTACACAAAGAGCATTGGTATCAGAATATACATTATCAAAATCAATGAATAAAGCATCAAATCCATCAGCATACTCAACATAAATGTCATATTCCGAGTTCACATGATCAAAATCCGAATATGATTCCATTTCAAAATCAAATCTAAGAGATTCTTGTGCTTTATAAATAGGTGTGTAAGTACTCTTAGTCATCAATTTAGAACAAGTACTCATAATCTCCCTAAGCATAGAACAATCAAATTCTATGGGGTTTTTATTTGGGGGTTCAAAATGGGAGATTACAAATGTAGAGTGGTCCTCTCAGGGTTACTTCAAGGAAACCATAACATTAAATATCACAACTTCATCCCCAAATTCCATGGAAAGTTACCATCATTGAAATTTATGATAGTTGTTGCTGTTTTGAGGAAGGGTCTACCTAGGATAATTGTAGCATGAGAACATACCTTATCATCCTCCATGTTAATCAAATAGAAATCTAATGGAAAGATCATATATCTTACTCGTGCAAGTAAATCCCCAAGGACTCCTACTGGATATGTCATAGCTCTATTTGCCAACTGAACCACTACTCTCGTTGGCTTCATCTCACCAACCTATAAATAACATAACAATGAGTGAGGAATCACATTTATAGAAGCTCCCAAATCACAAAGTGCATCAGAAAAGTGAAACTCCCCTATGGTGCATGGGATGGTGAATGTTCATGGATCCATGCACTTTGTCGTCATTTCTAGAGTTGTTGTAATGAGTGTAGACACATTCCTTCAAAGATTGATTCTCTCATTTCCCTTGAACCCTCTTCGATTGGTACAATGTTCTTTTTATAATTCTGCATACCTTGGGATTTGTTTTATGGCTTCAAGTTAACGGATGTTTATCTACAAGAGCTTCAATGTATCCAAAACTTCTTTCTGAATTGCCTCTTTAGCCATCTTCTTGGTTTGTACAAATATATTTGGAAATGTACGGGGTTTGGGAGGAAAATATTAAATCTTTTTCTTACCTTTATCTTTCTCCATGGATTGCTCATCAGTTGGTATGGAATATGGCTTCTCCAGATTTGAGGTGAATCATAGTTGAATGGTAGGTGGAGAAGCATTTGTTGTTTTCGTCCCACTTCTCAATGTGATGGAAATGACATTCCCCTTGGGATTTGGAGTAGGTTGGGGTTGTAGATTTCCAGAATTCTTACATACAAGTTAATGGATGGTATTGGCAATCTGTCTCATTTGTGTCTTCAACTCCCTCAGCTCTGAACCTTGATTCTTCATCTCATTCTATTGATTAAGAACGATTTTCATCAAAATATATCCAGTGATTGAATCTACCTTTGGTGGGGGATTCCCTTTTTTATGGCTTTTTGATGCTTGGGCGTCAAATCTCCTTTGGGTATGTTGGAAACCCAACTGGTAAGGTGGAGGCTACTAGATTTTTTGTTGAAAACGGGGCCTTTGTTGTTTTACAGAGACATAACTCATATCCTATTGATCCTTCCACCCTTGGTTTTAAGTTGGAGTAAATGAATCAAAATAAATTTGGGGGTATGTCTGTTTTTTCTACTGATATGTTCTCTTTGGGAATACTGCTACGCAATCCTCTGTATCTTGTAGTTGTTGGAAATAGTCAATTGGGTGGCTTGTCTCAGTGAAAATGCCACAAGGCCTTGAAAAAGGGGGTTGGGATTCCTTTTGTGACAAAGCAATCTTCCTCACCATAGTTTTCAATTCATCTAGGTTGGTATCAATAAAATTACTTTAAAGAGAATATGGGCTTACCTGATGTACTCCCCTAAAATGTGGCATACCTCGATCCCCAAATTGTTGAGTGTTTTGGTTCATTTTTTCAATCAACTGATGTGCATCTACTCGTTCCTTGTCCACCAATGCTCCTCCAGCTGCATCATCCACCATGCTCATATCCATAGGTGTGACTCCTTCATAGATATATTGGATGAGGAGTAGCTCAATGATTTGGTGACTTGGGCATCTTGTGCACACCCTCTTTAATCGTTCCCAGAACTCATACATTGTCTCCCATTTGGCTTGATTGATCCCTGAGATCTCTTTACGAATGGATGTGGTCCTTGATGCTGGAAAAAATCTCTACAAGAAAAGACATCTCTAATCGTTCCAACAAGTTACATCTTCTGGTTGAATGTAATTCCTCCAGCCTTTTATAGATCCATTATGTGAGAATGGTAATACTCTTAGTCTAATTTTATCTTTAGAAAAATTTCTAGGATTAAGTGTTCAACAAACCACATTAAATTCATTCAAATGTTTTTTTGGATCCTCACCAGATAATCCAAGAATATTTGGAAGAATACGAATTAACCCAGATTTCAGTACATAGTTTGATTTGAAATTTGGGTGTGCAATACAATTTGTTTGATAGTTAATATCTGGTGCAGCCAATTATCAAATATTTATATTATGATCATTTCCATTATTTTTATCCATTGGTTCTTATTATATGGTTGAATTTGAATTGCAACCTATTTCAATGTTTTTATATTGGAGTAATTCTCCAAAAGGCTGAAATTTGAAACTTTTTGTAGGCTGAGAATGTCTGATTCAAGCCTTAAAGTTGCGTTCTATTTCACAGTCAAGATTTAAGAGATCTTCAGGATTAGTTCAATTCATAAATTAAATAAAAATGAAAAGACGTAAATTGGACCATAGTAAAATAGAAATTTGAAGTTTTTGTTGATGATCTAAAAATAAATAGAAGAAAATAAAAGAAGAAGAGAAAAAATTCGAATTGGGTAAAGAACAAAAATTATATAGGAGGAGGATAAAATTTAAAATAAAATAAATAACTCTAATTTGTTGAAATAATTACTTACCTCCCTGGAAACAACACCAATTTGAATGGGCGTTGTTGTAGTGGACCTCAATTGATTAGTGGGTTTTGGGGTACTTAGGTGCAGCAGAGTGGCTGACCAATGTTGTTTCTCAATTGAGGAGGTAAATTAAAACAAATTCTTACATGTATTCTAAAAATAAAATATAATCGAAATAAAAAACTACATAAAAGGATTGGGGTTCTTTATTGTTTATAAATATAAAAATAGTTCTCTGGAAGAAGATTGAATTTTTTTTAATTTTGAATTGTAAGTTGATTAACAAAGCACAGGGAGAGGATGTTTTTTTAGAAAACTATTTAAAAGGCGTAATCGATCTCGCTCTACCTCTACATTTACTTATTAATAATTATAATTAAAATTAATATCCACTTAATTATTATCCTCTAATTTTTTAACCCTAGATCCCTACAAGAGTTAACTTAACCACAAAAAAGAAATTACATAAACCAAAGGCTAGCTTTGGAACACACAATCGCAACACCCTACTTTAATGGTTGTTCTAAGGTTAGATTTTTTTCAGTGGTTAATTAGAGCACATATCCATTCTGGAATTGAGGATGAATTGTGTTTAGATATTATATCTGAACTCTAAAAATTTATCTCGTGTGGTCTTGTATTACCGATTAAGATCTTGCTTTCACAATTTACAAAAAATCTTGAATTCGCGTGTTTTTGTGTTAATTGCTGTATAGATTTCAAAGTTTCTTATAATTTAAAAACACAATTCATGGATCATATTAGGTGAATTATAGTATCTCAATTATTCAAAATAATTAAATGAATATGCAGAAGATAAATTGATCACTAAGAAAACTACTCTTCCATGGGCAATGTGGTCATCTTGGAGACGTTTTGCATGAGCAAATAATTGAAAGGGTAGAACCCAATCTCGTATCCACTAATTATTCCAACCCAATTTGGAAGATTAAGAGAAGATGAAAATGGAAGAACACAAGTGATTAATTGATGAAAAATTCATGATACAATCAAAAATGAAATTAAATACAAAGAGGAGGTGGGAGAGGAGAGCCTTTTTGGAAGAGGTTTTCACATAACCTTAATTATTCCAAGAGTTGTGAGAGGCTCCCAAGAGACAACAGTTTGTACACACCTTCCCAATTCCTCTACCATCCTTACCAAAGAGTTAAAACCCCCTTTGAATAGATTTTGTGATGTCTAGGGTTACATAACATTTTTAAGTGTGATATGAAAACTCATACAAATATTTTATTCCATGTATCACTGCATAGTTGAACTGAAAAACACGAGATTTGGCCCGACTTCTAGAAGGATTATTTGTTCCTAATTATGTCCCCGACCTTACCTCAACATTTGGGCTCAATCCAAGACAGGATAATTAAGATATGTCCCTAATGGTGAAGTAATGTTCAATCTGGATTGTTCTTTCCAATTTTGTCTTCATGGCCCATTTACTCCCCCCAAATTCATGATCCCACTCCCATGTCCTAAATAGAATTTTTATCCCATTAATTCAGAAAAATAGTTAAGAATTTTATGTCTAAATATTTTACATATCAATATTTATTCCCGAAATACTACAGTGAATTTTAAAAGGGTAAAACTGGATTTTTCATCAAATTTGAAAATGAATGAGCTAATCCAAAATATTTCATAATTGATCATATTTAGAATAATGTGAGGAAATTATATCATTTATTATCAATAAAATATTCAATAAAATTGTGTTTTATCAACCATCCTTTTGTTTCTCTTGTGATTTTCCACAAATTCAATGAACATAAGGATATTGTTGAAGAAGACTGTCGTGAACTAGTCTAGGAATGGCTAAACGATCTAGTTCATGAGTCCCCTAAACATTGCTGGAGATATTTTCATTCTAAAGGGAACCACTATGTGCACAAAGTGACTATAGAGACACTTGAATTCTATCATTGGTATATCATAATCATGTACTTATAGCTCATGATAGATTGATCATAGGTTAACCTTTGAGAACCATCATGTTTCTCTCAAATGATAAAAGAGGTCATTGATCATTGTTAGTGGATACATGTTCTTAAATGTAACCTGATTCAATTACTAGTAGTCCACACATAACCTCAATATCCCTTTCAACCATTTCTGTGAACAAAGCTAGGGCTGCCTAGGGTGAAACAATGGGAATAAAAAATCCATATATCTATCATTCCTCTAACTATCCCTTCATATTGGAAGTTCTAGAGGAGACATCTGATATGCTTGAAAAAATAATAGTGCTATCCTAGGGTGTATATAAATGCATATGTCACCATCTTAGTGGGGAGGTAATTCCAGGACATCATTTGAGATGATGTTTTCATACTCCACCACCAATAAAGGAAACTAATAACTAATTATAACCACTACACCAAGGGACATGTGAGACATATGATGAGTAATTGGCTACACCCTTTTATGAATGATTCCAGCCTATATTTCCTATATTTCCTTTTATGGGAAAAGGTGATCCTAGTTTTATCAATATGGACACACCACATCCTTTTTATAAAATAGTCAATCTGACCTTGATCATTGGATAACCAATTTATACCTAAGATGAGGTCGTAATGCCTCCTCATAGATACAAAGTAATCCCGATAGAAAATATCACCTCCATGTGTCAGGTCACACTATCAACATATGTTTGTGATTTCTAAGTCATATCCAGTGGGAGTCTCCAAGCATAATGGTTATTCGAAGGGATCACTTGGAATATCTATGTCTCATACATGACATGTTGAATGATTTGAATGAATTGATCATATGTCAAGTATTACTATATCCAAGGTAGAAAAGAGACAGATCAAATAATTAAGGATTCCCAGAGCCTCTGGTACATATGCTTCAACCACCAATAGCATTCTCCACCATAGTCCCCAAACTCCCTGAGTTTGGCGTGGACCACCATGGGGGTGGTGTTGGTGGTAATAATTCAAAGAATCTACTCCCACCTAATGATATATTATATACTCTTCAACATATACCTCTCCAAGAACCTATTTATTCCTCATAATGTATCTACCTTGTTATCACATCCACAGTTTCTCTATCAGCTATATCGTGGGTTGGCCAATATTGGCAATGATGTCCTCCTCTGTCACATGAGTAGCACCACCACTATATGGGAATATTGGAACCATCCAATGAGACCTAATTTGTCGTCCCACTATCATGGGAACTACTCATTATAATTATAACATTTCATGATCTCAAGGAGTAATGTCAAAACCCTAAATCTGAGGTCTCAAATCTTATGTGCTTGCTACTGGAAACTACTTGTTGTATCTGCTCACCCAAAAAAATGAACCGCTGGAGCTATCTCTAGCACTCCAGCATATGTATGAATTCATATAGATGTAAAACCTACGTGGATGATTCTATGGAACATTCACATGAATGTATAATCCATGAAAAAACATGTCAAAAACTATATCGATCATGTTCCTGGAGAGATTGGAAAACATTAACCAATACCCAGTTACTTTCATTATTCCCTTCTAGATCTATAAAATCTCATAGATATATACATACCGAAACATAGCTGGAGAAAACACCTATCTAAAATATTCTCAATCTCAGACCCTGAAATCACCCTATTGAGTAATGAGGATGGAACTCCACCATGTCCACCATCTGATATGGTGGTTTCCCTACTAGAAAGAATACTCGGGCCACCACCATAGGACAATCCTCAAGTATTTATGGGTTATGATCACCTCATTACATGAGGGGTATTTTTCTATGAAACTCATGAAGCGTTCGTGGCCTATGAACCTCATCTACAATTACATCAGGTAACATCACCTAATCAATATGCGGTATATCTAGTATACAACATGGAAATAGAAATTATGGAACCGGTCCCTGTATCGATGCCTCGTCACTGATTGGATCATCCTTATCATCATGATTCTGAATTGTAGTTGGAACACATCAAAGAGGGATCCAAAAATAAATAATATATACCATGGTAAATGACTATATATATATATATATATTACTCATGATGGACATGAAAACAAAATCCCATTCCTCTATGACTCATTAACCATTATTTTCCCTTCAACAATTTTTTTTCATGTACCAAGTAGAAAATAATGTGATTAGAATGTTGATGTTTTTATTTTTGGATGATGCACCAATAGTGGAGTCTTTGGCTTAAAATTTGAACATGAAACTCTTATCATTATTTCCTCCATCCAAACCCACATACTTCAGTCCTATTGTTGAACCAACTAATCAGATACCACTATCTCATGGCTCATCCTAGTGCGGATCCTGGCGTGACTCTCCAAGCCCTCCTCTAATAGGACATGGGCTTTTTCCTAGCCCCGAGTAGGCATATCTCTAACATGGGATACCTTGTCCACAGGACCTATACACATGGAATCATATCCAACTCCAAACAATGATAAAATGAAAAAAAATAATAGCCATGCATTCATACATCTAAATCACACCAGCAATGTACAATAAGAAGTAAAGGAATGAAAAGTGGCCCAAATATAATCCCACCTTAATGTGTATGTAAACAAGTTAAACAGTAAGGTAAAACTAAGAATGATATCAAAATACCCCAAGAACACACCTCAATATTTCTAGTATCACATAGCACAATCTGGTTTTCAGTCATCAAGGAACCCACCAAATGGTTGATTATCTACACAAGACATGACACATTTAGGAAATGCCTGTGCATGGGCAAGTATAACATTATCTAGAAGAACACCCTAAAACCAAAAAGTAGAAAACAATGGAAATAAAATTATTTATACATAGTTATATGTCCAAAATGCATATAACCATAATATATATATAGTCAACAAGACACACAGTGTAATGGATAGTCACAAACATAATATTCCATCATTGGATTACAGCTCCAAGTTTCCCTATAGAACTCATTCATAAGAACACACTGAAAAGTCTGATAGAATTGAGGAAGATCTTCTATGAGGTAATTTTCATCAGGTATCACCTTTACAAGTACTCATATAATGTCTGAAGAGATATGATACATAAATTAGGTGCACTCAGAAGTTCACATGGTATTCCAACAAATCAACATTGATTAACCATATAAGTAAACGATTGATGACCACATAGTGTTGTTCATGATGATATCAATAACTCCATCTTGGGAATGACTATTAATTGAGAATATCACTATGGGCCTCATGAAAGGTTTCCAACAACTCTATCTAAGAGGTATTGATGAAGGGATCTTTTTCTTATGAAAAGGAGGTGATTTTGTACCAACACCCCATGAAATAATAAGGGGAATAAACAATAAATAAACATGTTCATGATTAATGGAAAATGAATTTCTGCCATGATTATAGAGTACGAAGTCTGTAAGAGGGTTATACATTATATCCCATTACCATGGTTTCTACCCTTGTAATTAGTCCATGTGTCCTGAAATGTTGGTATAAATTTACACAATATTCACTTTACCAGTATACTCTACTTATGAACTAGTATATGACTTATCACATGTACATTGTATAGTCTGTGTCCATATTGGGGGTGAATAAGGAATTATTCAACCTGTGCACCATAACCGGTGTCCATGTACCCTCCAAGGTACACATCAAGATTCTTGGGAGAGACCACATGATATGTGACATGGTCACACTCCATGTGCTATATAACTCTCTCAGAAACGCTAGAAACATC
The DNA here is from genome assembly GCA_963277665.1 of Viscum album. NCBI lineage: Eukaryota > Viridiplantae > Streptophyta > Magnoliopsida > Santalales > Viscaceae > Viscum > Viscum album. The sequence continues at coordinate 19,998 of CAUJRU010002430.1, read as the reverse complement.
TAAGAGGGGACCACATAGTGTTTAGATCCATGTGATAGGCCATATAGTGTAGAGTTTCCCATTAACTCAGATCCATTTCTGTACATCTCCCCCAGTGGTCCGGTCATCGTTCATGCCAAAACATGCCTATAAAATTTAAAAGACTCATCAAATAATCCTTTTTGATGATGGTTAAGAACCTCTAATATTTTGATTAAATTTGTAAATAGATTTATACATCATTATTATTAACATTCCAATGAGTATTAAATTAGATATCTAGAAATGTATTATTCATCAATACTTCGATCATTACAACACCTTTGTGTCCTTTCGATCCTAGATCTACAATATCAGATCATTACACAAATAAATGAGTGTGCAACGATCGATTAGTTGGGATATTTCACACCAAAAGAAAAATTAAGAACACCCATGGATAATGAAGAATCATGGGAGAAATGAACAACCCAAAACATCAAGGATAAACTTGTCCAATTTTCATGTTTTCTTCTATCTGTCGCCATTAAAATAACAATGAGTAATCAATAATCAAAAATTATTTCAACTAAATAAATCCACAAATAATCTCATCCCACAATATGATTGATCCATTAATTAATATGTTGGCTGATTGGTTCATGTTCATAATTGAATTTATGAATATAGATATAATACATTGAAGAAAAATGGAGTGCCTTGATTCAGATATATTGTTATTGAATAATGAAGATGCACTGTAATTTTTGGAAAAATCCTTTGATTCCATCTCACACTAGTGTCCAATCTCGGATTAGAACATTATCTACATGTGATTTTTTTCCCTCCAACAGTACTATAGATCTATAGGTTTTAGTGGATAATCCTTGGAATTCCATATAAATTCGTATTTATAAAAATGTTCAGGTCACTAAATCAACAATATAAAATAAATACTTTATTTTATTATTTTTTCAATTCTATATCCATGATTAATTTTCAACAAAGGACTCACATAGACCAAGGTTATGTCATGCCTAGCGTAAAACCTATGTTTTAACTAAATAGTTACCTCATATATATGACCAATGTACCAATTTATGAGTTATAACATTTTTTATGAAAATGGTGTGTGAATACTATTTAAAATATAATAGTTATTTCAAACATTTATTCTTGAGCAGACCGAGCCTCATTATTGCACATCATCATTGTGCTTGGGATAAAAAATAATCCCAAAAATAAAACAGATATATGGAAAATATCAGTATGTACATAAGTAATAATTATATGGATACATTATGTTTAGTATAGGATATACTGTAACTGACTAACTCGAGTCAACCAGACTAGTCACCCAAGTCATCATAACATTGGGTGGGGTAAAACAAAGATGTAAAAATAGTATTTTATATAGGAAAAAACACATAAATCCATGGTTAAAAGAAAAATCATTGTGAGATACTACTGACCCAAACCTTGTACACCATAAAAAATTACAATTCCAGACAACTGGTCTCCATGTGACCAAATGTCAACTCTAAACTACCCCGAAACCAAATAGAAATGTAAAGAAAATCCTGAATTATAAAAAAATGATATTCCCTTTACATGAAACCTAAAAAAAGTTTACAGTTTCATATAGGTAAAAGTAGGGTGTGAGAAACAGATCCCAATAGGATACTGTCAAGGAATTTATATAATTTCTATTAATTAGACATAACAAGATCAATTTTATAGAAAAAAATAAAGAATTATTAGTAATTAAAAATTAAAATCTATTCCCCCAAAATACATGATTTTTTTCAAATATCAAAACATGTTTCCAAAACCAGATACAAAGATTTAAAAAAAACTGTATATAAATAAACATGTGAGTTGACATTCATAAAATAAACTATAATGTAAAAAACAACCAGAAAAAATAGAAAATCAACAAGTTGGGCTCTACCATATTGTAAAATACATATAAGACACTAAAATTCCTAACAAGTCATATGGATGTATCCAACTAAAACTAAGGACTTCCATAGGCCATTTAGAAATAATATTTTACCTCATATTTGTTTCGAAAACAATAAATCTATCTATGACTCTATCTTGACATAGCCAAGGATCCAACTGTTCAATGTTTTCAATTTATATTTTGAAAACCATTGAAATTTTTTTCTATAAAAACATTCCAAACCAAGAGAATATTTTTCATGGTTTGAAAAATAATTTTATGTTTAAATCCATGAAATATCATTTTCATGGACGTACCCATTTTAAAACAAGAACCCATTCCCCTTTCTAGTTTCATCATGTACAATTCCCTTTCTGTTATTATGAAATCAATATGAATAATAAGAAATTAAAAAACAGATCAATTGAATATATTCTCATGATTCAAGTGGGTATAGAACCGAATAACCATTGATAATGGTGAATGGAAACCATAATAGAATCATCATCGCAAATCTAGGAACACTAGGTATATGAAGTAGATTGATAGAAATACATATTCAATCACAAAACAAAATGCCTAAAAATAGATAAAACCTAAAACAAAGAAGGACCAAGAGGGGAACTTACCTATAGAAGAGAATTTCATCTCAAACTAAGATCAGTCACTAATATAATCTATCAGGAAAAAATGAAATCACCCAAAATCAACTATGAGAACAACTCTGGATGAGAGGAGAAAGCTGTAAAAGAGAACGAAGCCTCACACAGTGGTAGTAAACCATAAAAACTTTGAATTATGAAATTACATGATATTTAATCATTTATATGTTGTGAATAACATATATTTTATGTTATCAGAAATAGTGCATCATGTTTTTAATCAAAAACATGATTTTCACATTACAAAAAGAGAATATTTTTCACAATGTAAAAATTTACACACAATCAATTCAACTAACATTATGAGTCTAAACAGTACTACACATTGTGAAACTCTATAAAACATCATTTAACTGGCTAGTGAAGAATAGAAACTATAGGTTCATGATAAAAATCCAACAAATACATTACATAAGCATTATAGGTATCCCCCCAATTCAAGGTCAAAAATAATCACACAATGAAAATGGAAAAAATACGATAACATGCCTGAATTAAATTTAATGATGTGTTACTATCACCCCACCACAAAACATAACTATCCTTAAACATGTCATATGATATTGGATCTGAAAAAATACTATCCCACTATTACCTCATTAATGAATCCTACATCCTCATATAATGGATATTCTATCCACACTTACATAGTACCCAAACTTAGGGGAACCTTTACCACACAATATCTTATCCTGGAAATCCATAATCTAAACCTCATTCTCAACAAAAGTGTTATTAGGATTAAAAAAAATACCCCATAAAATCACATGGGAAGGTTTTCATAAATAAATCATCATGTAGGAAATAAGAAATAGTTCATTTATATATTTCAATGCTGACAATAAAATAATTTGGTAGGCCACCTTCTCTAGTTTTCTCAATAATGTATAAGGGGTCCATGACCTTTAGTTTCAACTAAAACTTCTTACCCATCTAATAATGTCCCACTCGAGGTGAAACTCTAAGAATAACTTAATCCCCAAAATGAATCTTCAGCGGCGACCTCCAATATTCTGAATAATATTTATTACAGCTATGTGCCCATATCAAATGACATTGTATCAACATCACTGCCTTTATCATCTACTGAACAACATTCATCCCAAAAAAGGATCACATTCCCAGGTCATATGAACACAGGTAAGATCAACATGCCTTCCAATATAAAGCTTTAAAATGAACCATTATAATTTAATCGTGATAAATACTGTTATAAGATAACTAACAAAAAGGAAAATGAGTTCCCATAGTCAAATAAAATAAATCACACACAATCAAGTCATATCTTTGAGATCCTATATATTCCTCTCTATATGTTCATCCATTTATTGATGATATATTGTTGTCAATTTAAACATGGAACACATTTCAACAATCTAGAAATTCTGAAATATGTTTTTTAACATCAATTCAATGTTATAAAAACATATAGATAGAACCCAATGAAGATCCACTATTTCTCAGGCATATATGTACCTACGATAGTCCACTTTCATCATTTATTTTTTTTGAAATTAATGCCATAATTTAGAGATTATTTCAACAATCACCCAAATTTCATTTTCCCCATAAGGATTCAATTGTAATCCAATAATAAAATCCATGGAAATCTCAATCAAATTCACTACCATAATAGGTAAAGTTTGGAAGAAACCTACACGTCTCTAGTGTTCTACCTTAACTCTATGACATGTCAGACACTGTGATACAAAATCTGCAACCGATCGCCTCATCCCCGACCACTAATACTGAAATTTCAAATATTGGAATATCTTGGAAGCCACATGGTACATGAAACAACATGATCAGTGTCTACTATACATCCACTATTATCCCAATGAAAAAGAAACAACCAATATTATTCGTAAAAAATAATCTTCACTCGAATACTGTGATAACTTAGATGTGGTCTCCCCCACCCCATTTAAGAAATGTAATAAGTGTTATATTTCATTTTCTGTTTCTTGATCAAGTCAAACACTCCAATAAAAAGATGATTCATCTTTTATTGAAGTGAAGAACACAAGTCCACCATCCTTCTCCACTACAAAGATAATATCATAAAGTAAACACATCACATACAACTATTAAATTGATTACATCAAGTATTGTGTTGGTAGTTTTCTACTCAATGCATTGGACACCACATTCCTTTCTTGAGGGTACATATGATATCAAAATAAAATCTCTAAGGATATTGAACAGATCGTCTCTATTACAAATTTTTATCACACTATGTGAAAATATTTTTTAGGATTTTTTTATTTGAATACACGAAAAACCACTCTCTAAAGATATAGTGATGCCATGGTTTGAGCACAATTATAATAACTTACAAATAAAGAACATGGGTTGGGTATTTCTTCTCGTGAGGACATAACTGGCATGGGTCATAAGCTACTACCACTTTCCCCTAAAGTAAGAAACATCTAAAAATTGTACTAAATTCATCAAAGAAACCATCAGATCCTGATCCTAGTTTTAGAAGAATAAAAATGGGTACTAAATTATACCAAATCTTCATCTTCTAATAAGATCTCTATAACTTTTCATTCCATTCAAAATTTAGTCCCTTGTGGGTTAAATCTTTCATTGATGAAGTGATCTTGGAGAATTCATGACCAAAAAGTATATATTAATTTTATATCCCTATGTAGATATAAATCTCAATCATGTTTCTAGGATTATACCATTATGTAAATTCTTATACATTTTCAAGATCCACTAAGATTCCCCTCCCTATAATCTTCACCTCCCTATTCTAAAACTCACTCTTAGAGAGATAACCATACAGACAATGTTACGTTAACATTCTATGAATGATATCCAACTAGTTTCTATTATCCACCTATTTCTTAGAGTACACCATGATATCACCCACATACACAATAATGAAATATCCCATGAACATATGAAATATTCTTCTAATTAAATATATAAACACTATAGGATAATTATGGAGTTTTAATGGAATATCCAAATACTCAAAATTACCCTATCAAATCCAAAATTCAATCTGGGGTTTATAATCCTTTTCTACATTCAACTGGTGGTAAATGGATTGTAGTTCAATCATAGAAAACCAACAGACCCATCATAGATGATCAAATATATGAAAAGTAAAAGGTAAAGGATACTTGTTCTTAACCATCACCCGATTAAACATTTTATAGTCAATACAATTTCTACAAATTTTGTCTATCTTCTTTTCAAATAATATAGGGATATCCCATGGTAATGCACATGGATGAATAAATCCTTTCTCCTATAGTTCCTTGAACAGAAAGATAAGTTCTTCCAACTCTAAAGGTTCCATTCTATAGGATGGAATAGAAATGGGAATCATTCCATGGAGAAGTTATATAGTAAACCCAACCCCTCCTTATGGATGAAAACCAAAAAAATAATATGGAAAGGCCTCAGGGTATGAACACATAACAAATTGTATCTTAAAACCCCATCATAGGCTAACAACATCAAGAATAATTTCTGATAACTAATAGGAGATCATACTGGCATAGGAAAAATAGTCCCCTCCATTCTAGATCTATCGTTAAAATATAATTGGAAAACATGAATGACCGCATAGGTACATAATAAATATACATGATGATGATTATAATATATTTGTGCCTTTTATATGATCATAAAATACATGTTAATAATAAATTCAAACATGTAATAATGAACTACTATGAAGTTCCAAAACACATCAATGATGCCTATCACCGCGCAACACTCAAGAAAAATAAAACATTTTTCAGACCTCTTTGCCAAAGGCATGAAATGATAAAAAATCAGTATACAAATTTTTGAATAAAAACATACTGAGTCAACCAACATTGAAGATATAGAATAATGATTAGAACCTTTATCAAACAAATATAGTACAATAAATGATAAAAGAATCATCGTACCTATAAAAGTAGATGGACCTAATTTTGATTCCATAGGTTCACACATTTCTACATAAATCCATCCATATATATTTTCATGGACATCCCCTTTGGTATGAGAATGAGACCCACATCACTTGGAAGAATCAATATGAACCTGTGATCCCTGGGTTAACTTCTATCCTAACTTAATTCCTTAGGATGTCTTATCACAATAATGGTACTGATTGATAGATAACCCATAAATATGAAATTATGGAGAATCATCCATAAAATTTGGTATGGTATGACCACAAATCCCACAGTTGATGAAAATATATTTTTCCTTGTAGAAGCTATGATAACCCTGCTTTTTATTACAACTTAAGCATGCTTTATTACATAAAACTTCACTTGATACAACAAAAAAGATGGAGAGGTTTAGTGTCTTTGGGGCTTAGGATCATTACATAAAAACATTAAACTTTAATTACAACATCTTTATTGAAAACTTCCTTTACATGACCACTACATTCCTTCGTACTTAGCATTGCATGGGATAACCTGAGGACATGCATAAGAAAAGGGTGAGCTATAAAGCCCAGTAAGGGAGTACATAATGAATAACATGAGGAGTACAATACTTGTTAGTTAATAAGCATATCAATATATCATAAGAGAAACATGAACATAAAGGCATGATAAAGCATGATAATCATAACATGGAAATGTGGCAACAACACTTAACATTGAATTAGCATGAGCCAAGGCTCATTGCACATGGAGCATGAGTAAACCCTCATTTCACTTGAATCACGAGTAAACCCTCATTGCACTTGAATTATCATGAGTGAACACTCATTGCACATGACGTATCATGATACTATACTTTACCCAATGCATTGAAGCGCTATAAAGGGCGCACCCTTCTTAAACATTTCATTTCTTGCATAAGTGTGCCACATGGATCATAAAACATGGATTCATAAAACATAATCATTTCTTCCACGATAAAGGAATGTGGAATTCCTACATGAAACTTTACAATCAATATGTATATGTGCATAATGGTTAATACCCTTGATGGAGAAATGGGCATGGTATTCACTACACAAAGACATTGGCTTAGAAAATCGGTGCGATTTCGGCAGCGTAACGGCGTGACATAAGAATTCATAAAAAATGTTGATGAGAGAGAAAGGGGTTCCTCATCATATTTACATGTAATGGACAGTAAGGAGATTATATATATACATGTCCCAACAATAGAAATGGAATTTAGATTCATGATACAAAAGTATTGCTTGAATGTAAAAGAAGAGAGAGAAGTTCCTTTCAGAATTTCGGCATAGTAACGGGTGTACATGGGAGGCTTTTAATGAGAGAGAAAGGGTTCTCCCATCATTCAAACAATAAGAGGGCAGTATGGGGGAGGTGCGAAACCATACCTTAACATTCATAATTGATATTAAATGGGCAATACAACTTAAAGAAAATTGACAAAAATGAGAAAGGAAGAAAAAACCCTTACGTGGAAGTGTGCTTCCAAAGGCTAGAGAGAGTCTTGTGAGAGGCTTCTTGGGAGCTTGGGGCACCTTGAGAGGATTATAGAGAGTTTAGGGCAGAGGTTGTACGAACTCCAAGGGCTTTGAGTGGGGAGGAGGTGGGAGATTGGGTGGGTTTATATAGGAAAGGTGAGGGAATTTTTTATTATTTAGGTTTGGGACCCCTTATATTAAAATAATCCAAACCACAAACCATCCCATGGTATTTGCCCATGGTTTCTGGAAAAGGAAAGAGGAAAACAATATTTTACAAGTCCAAGGTCCGAACGTATTAAAAAATTAGGGTTGCTTATGTGGAGGTGAGTCACACTCCCATGGAAATTAATTTAAAAAGGCAAAGTGTTGAATAAGTCTTGAGGGCTCCATTAATGCTTTGAAAAGTGTGTCAAACAAACCCGAAACCTCATTATTTTAATGATAAAACACATATTGGCCTAACATAAGGATTATGGTATTTTATTACATCACCATTGGGTCATTATGATGTCATAAAACACATTATATATTTAAATGGTATTTAATTTATACCCAAAAATTTGACTGTCTCAGAAAATTATGAAAAATTCACCGTTGGAGAATTTCAACGTCCTGATTCCAAAAATAATATTTATTTTATCTAAATAATTTTCTAAATATGTGAATTTTCACTTTTAAAATAAAAACTGACATTTATAAAAAATTCACGGGTTTTGACAGAAATGGATTTCAAACCTTAATAAAAATTTTAATTACATTCATAAAATTATAAGATAATTTATACTTAATAAAAATTTAATTTAATATTAATAATAATATTTTATTAAAATATTATTTAATTCAAAAATCCTTTAATTTAATAAAATATAATTCTTAATTAAATAATATCTAAAAACACCATTTGTACTTTAAAAACTAATTACAATGTATCAAAAATGACTAGAAATTATAATCATTATTATATACAAAAAAAGTAATGTACATGAACATGGTGCTACTTATTTGTTACATAACCCCTTAAAATAGCCACATAAGACCTAAGGGTAAGGTGCGTGATGGTGACAGACACTTGGTGCGGCTTGGATAACATAGCTCGAGTGGTAATTTCAATCAACTTCCACTTTTCCCGTAGACGATCACGTTCGAGCTTGACTTGATGAAGCTCAGCTTGGGCTTGGTCAAGGGCAAAGCCCAAAGACGCCACCTCTTTTCCGAGCTCTGACAAATGGGCTTCGTAAGGGGCAATTCTACTAGATGAGGCCATCGCTTCCTTTGTCTGAGTAGAAATGGGTTCATTAAAGCCTTATATTTATACTACTTAGATGATCACTATTCAACGGCTAAAAAAGTAACGGTCACAAATCTTAAAGTAAAACTAAAAAAGTTGATATCTTATAAAAACATTTTTCATAAAGAAACATTTAACTGGATCAAGAGGGATTTTCCATTAATGAAACTTTGGGTCGTTACAACATTCCCCCCTTAAGAAATTTCGCCCTCAAAATTTTTCTTTTCCCACACTAAAACAAATGTGGGTAACGTAGCTTCATCATATCCTATGACTCCAAAGTTGCTTCTTCAAACTTGTGGTTTCTCCACAACACCTTGACGAGGGGCATTGTATTATTTCATAGAACTTTTTCTCTTCGATCTAAGATCTTCACTGGTTGCTCCTCATAAAAAAGATCGTCTTCTAATTGTACCACCTCGGAAGAGAGTACATGTGAAGGGTCTGGTATGTACTTCTTTAAGAGGGATACATGGAAGACATCATGCACCTTGGCCATAGTAGGTGGAAGTGCTAGTCGATAGGCCACAGCCCCAACACGACCAAGAATCTCAAAGGGGCCGATGTACCTTGGACTTAACTTCCCTTTCTTTCCAAACCCCATGACCTTCTTCCACGGAGATATGTGTAAAAAAACCATGTCTCCGACTTTAAGCTCAAGGTCTCGTCGATGATTATCTGCATAACCCTTTTGTCGACTTTGGGCTGCCTTGATATGCTGCTGAATGGTTTTCACCTTCTCCACCATTTCTTCGACCATTTCTGGTCCAATCAGCTTACGTTCACCGACCTCGTCCCAACATGCTGGTGTTCTACACCTTTTCCCATACAGGGCTTCATATGGTGCCATTTGGATGCTCGAGTGGAAACTATTATTATAAGAGAACTCAACTAGAGGAAGATGTTGATCCCATCCTCCTTTAAAGTACATTGAGCACGCTCTCAACATATCCTCAAGTGTTTGGATAGTCCGCTCCGATTGGCCATCAGTTTGAGGATGATAGGCCGTACTGAAGTTCAGTTCAGTATTCAGAGAATGTTGAAGACTCTTCCAAAACTTAGAGGTAAATCTTGGATCTCGGTCAGACACAATAGATAGTTGTACTCCATGCAACCGTACCACTTCCTTGATATATATCTGTGCCAGTTTATCCAAAGAGAAATCCTCTCCTATAGCAATGAAGTGTGCAGTCTTTGTAAGATGATCCACAACAACCCAGATTGCATTGTTGCCTTTGAATGTCCTTGGAAGCCCAGTGATGAAGTCCATGGTGATGTTCTCCCATTTCCATTCTGGTATGGGAAATGGTTGCATCATCCCCTTAGACTTCTGCCTCTCTGTCTTTACATGCTGACACACCAGGCACTTTGATGTATATTCAGCGATCTCCTTCTTCATATTATCCCACCAAAAGTTTTCTCGGAGATCTCGATATATCTTTGTGGTCCCTGGGTGAATAGAGAAATTTTAACTATGTGCATCATCCAAAAGTTCCTTCTTCAGCTCCGAACATGATGGAACACATAGTCTTTTCCCAAACCGCACAATTTCTTCTTCATTAACATTAAACTCTGAGGATTTTCCCTTTTTGATAGCATCCACTTTTTCTTGGTTTCCTTCATCATCCTTTTGAGCATCCTTTATCCTTTCCAAAAGAGATGGTTGAGCAATCATTTGTGAAAGGATTGATGATGTTCCCTTCTTTATGATTCCCACATCTATCTTCATCAAGTCTAAGAAGATTGGATCCTTCTCAATTCACATCATTGATAGAATAGCTGGATCCTTTCTACTTAGGGCATCCGCCACCTTGTTCGCTTTCCCAGGGTGGTAATGTATTGAACAGTCATAATCCGTGATGAGCTCTATCCATCTTCTCTGGTGCATATTAAGCTCTTTCTGTGTGAATATATATTTAAGACTCTTATGGTCAGTATATATCTCACATTTCTCTCCATAGAGATAATGCCGCCAGATTTTCAAGGCAAAGATCACCGCCGCCAACTCCAGATCATGCATTGGATAGTTTCGCTCATGGATTTTCAACTGCCTTGAGGCATAGGATATCACTTTATCATTCTGCATCAGCACACATCCTAATCCCTCCTTCGAAGCATCACTGAATACCACAAAAAGCTCCCCACTTGTGGGTAATGTGAGCACGAGTGCAGTGATAAGCCTCCTTTTCAACTCCTTGAATCTTTCTTCACATTCATCACTCCAAGAAAATTTACTCCCTTTCGAGTTAGCTTGGTAAGAGGGTTTGACAATCATGAGAAATTTCTCACAAATCGTCGATAATATCCAGCTAACCCCAAGAAGCTATGGATATCAGTTACCGATGTTGGCCTCGGCCATCCCTCAATTGCAACTGTTTTGGAGGGGTCCACAGATATCCCATTGCTTGTAATGATATGGCCCAAGAATGAGACCACCTCCAACAAGAACTCACACTTGATGTACTTGGCATAGAGCTTCTCCTTGCGCAAAGTCTCCAGTACAGTTCTTAAATTCTCCTCATGGTCCTCCTTGGTTTTGGAGTATATTAGAATATCATCTATAAAGACTACCACAAATTTGTCTAGGTAATCTCTAAAGACTCTATTCATCAAGTCCATGAATATTTCTAGAGTATTGGTGAGTCCGAAAGGCATTACTATGAATTCATAGTGCCCGTACCTTGTACGAAAAGCAGTCTTGGGGATATCTTCCTTCTTCACCCTTACTTGATAATATCCCGACCGCAAGTCCACCTTGGAGAAGTATTGTGCTCCACGCAGTTGATCAAACAAGTCATCGATTCTTGGGAGAGGATACTTGTTCTTTATCGTGATTTTGTTAAGTTCACGATAATCGATGCAAAGCCGCATTGACCCATCCTTCTTCTTGACGAAGAGGACAGGTGCACCCCATGGTGATGCACTTGGGCGTATAAACCCTTTATCCAGATTCTCCTGTAGTTGTTTCTTCAGCTCTTCAAGCTCAACAACAGCCATTCTATATGGAGTATTGGATATTGGTAGCGCCCCAGGTATAATTTCAATTGAGAACTCAACATCTTTTCTTGGAGGAAGACCAGGATGTTCCTCGGGAAATACTTCAGCGAATTCCCTCACAATAGGCATTTCTTCAAGGGTGGTTTCTTCCTTGGACTCAATCATCTGAGCCAGATATGCATGCTCATAAGGCAGTAATATCCATGCTTGAGATGATGGAGCTAAAGGAGATTCATCTTCCTCCTGACACTTGTAAAGAATCGGGGGTCGATTCTCCATATGGAGTGTGATTTCCCTCTCCCGACAATTTATGTTGGCTCTATATAAGGAAATCCAATCCATGCCAAGAATTGCATCAAATTCCACCAAAGGGAGTATGACGAGGTTCGCCAGGAAATTCAATTCTCAAATTATAACAGGGGAGGACTTATAATCATCGGATGCAATGATTGCCCCATTTTTCGTACTCACCGACATCTTTACTTCCATGATTTGTGGTGGTGCAGGGATTGTTCTACTAAACTTTTGAGATATAAAAGAATGCGTAGAACCTGAATCAAAAAGTACGTTTGCTATTCTTGAATGAATAACTAGCGTACCTGTCACCACTTCATCGTCGGGGTTCACTTCGGCAGAAGTGATGGCAAAATCTCTTCCTTGCTGTCTTGGAGGTTGTTGATTGCCTCCGATAACCCTTGTATTAGGGCACTGATTTGCAAAATGACCCGGTTCTTTGCATTTGTAGCATTGAAAAACGCATTGAGGTTCGAACGGAGCATTCCTCTCCTCTATCGTAGCCGCGGGTCCTTCTTGCTGACAGTTAACAGCTAGGTGCCCTTCTCTTCCACACTTGAAGAATTTTCTTGTCCCCCTAAGGCAATTTCCAGGGTGCTTCTTTCCACACTTTTGGCAAGTGGGGTGCTGGAATTTCTTAGCGCCGTTGGATTTATCCATCGGACCACCAGCATTGAAGTCCACCATACGCTTCTAGTCCCCATGACACCCCTGTGATTCTCTGATCTCCATTTCAACCTTGAGGGCACATCGGACAATTTCCTCATAGCTGTCGAAGTCATGGATCGCTAATGCTTTCCGCAAGCTAGGCTTCAGCCCACCAAAGAAGCGGTCAACCTTGCATTCGGGGGTAACAACAAAGCCGGAAGCGTATCGTGCAAGCCTTGTGAAGTTTGCCCCGTACGCTCCCACAGATTCTTCATCATTCTGCTTGAGGGAAAGGAAGTCCCTTTCCATCTTAAGACGGAGGGTGCGCAGAAAATATTTATCGAAAAACATCTTCCGGAATTCCTCCCATTCCAAAACCTCGATCTCCTCCTCAGTCTACGTATTTTTGATCAACGTCCACCATTGATCAGCTTCACCCTCTATACGATAAGCCGCCAGGAGAACCATCTCTTTTTCAAAGCATTGAAGGATGGAGAATATCTTTTCAATAGATTTGATCCATTGTTAAGCGATCGTGGGATCGGATGATCCACTAAAAGTAGGAGGCCTTTGTCTCATGATGCTTTCAATAGCAACTTGTTCTTTCTTAGGGGGGTTGAACGTTCCTCTTGACCAGTGTTTCTATTCAAAACTTGAGTTAGCTGAGAGAGATGTGTGACAAAGTTCACGATTCCCTCTCCCATTATATTGGGCATCTCATAAGTACAATCATCACACTGATCTTCACAACGGTTGTTAGCCCGAGTTCTCCTATTACCGGCCATTGGCTGGAATAAAAGGAAAGTTAGGGGTAACACATAATGGGTAATCCAAAGACAAAAGTTTGATGACTTATAAATAATCATTAATCTCTTTAAATCAGGAGTCTATAGGATTCAATCCAGGCTTTTCATGATATTCCTTCTAACATATATTCTTAGGGGCATTTTTTCCCTTAATAAGGGTTCATACTAAGATTGTGAATTTATCAAAACATATCCCCCGGGAGTGTCGTAACCAAGAGTGTAGCAAGGCCCGTTGTCGTGCACCAGTTCCCGTTCGAGTCTAGCTCAAAGCGGTGTTTTCGGGTTTTACCCCTAGGATACATCTGTGCCAGAGCCGCCTCTACCTGCTCGTATCCTGACAGGGATGTATTTGTTTGATAAACCACTTACTTACTATTTACCAAAACATAGGGATGTTTTTATTATGCTTAGTCTTGTATCTAAGGCTTTACTAGGGTTTCCTAATCCCAAAAATAACTAAACCTATCCTCTGATACCAACTATAACAACCCTTCTTTTTATTACAACTTAAGCATGATTTATTTAATTAAAACTTCACTTGATACAACAAAGAAGATCGATAGGTGTAGTGTCTTTGGGGCTTAGGATCATTACATAAAAACATTAAACATGAATTACAACATCTTTATTGAAAACTTCCTTTACATGACCACTACATTCCTTCGTACTTAGCATTGCATTGGATAACCTGAGGACATGCATAAGAAAAGGGTGAGCAATAAAGCCCAGTAAGGGAGTACATAATGAATAACATGAGGAGTACAATACATGTTAGGCAATAGGCATATCAATAGAGAATAAGGGAAACATGAACATAAAGGGATGATAAAGCTTGATAATCATAACATGGAAATGTGGCAACAACACTTAACATTGAATTAGCATGAGCCAAGGCTCATTGCACATAGAGCATGAGTAAACCCTCATTGTACATGAAGCACGAGTAAACCCTCATTTCACTTGAATTAGCATGTTTAAACACTCATTGCACATGACTTATAATGATAATATACTTTACCCAATGCATTGGAGCGCTATAAAGGGCGCACCCTTCTTAAACATTTCATTTCATGCATAAGTGTGCCACATGGATCATAAAACATGGATTCATAAAACATAATCATTTCTTCCACGATATAGGAATGTGGAATTCATACATGAAACTTTATAATCAATATGTAAATGTGCATAAATGTGAATACCCTTGATGGAGAAATGGGCATGGTATTCACTACACAAAGACATTGGCTTAGAAAATCGGTGCGATTTCTGCATCGTAACGGCGTGACATAAGAATTCATAAAAAAGGTTGATGAGAGAGAAAGGGGTTCCTCATCATATTTAAATGTAATGGACAGTAAGTAGATCATATATATACATTTCCCAACAATTGAAATGGAATTTAGATTCATGATACAAAAGTATTGCTTGAATGTAAAAGAAGAGAGAGAAGTTCCTTTCGGAATTTCGGCATAGTAATAGGTGTACATGGGAGGCTTTTAATGAGAGAGAAATGGTTCTCCCATCATTCAAAAAATATGAGGGTAGTATGTGGGAGGTGTGAAACCATACCCCAATATTCATAATTGAAATTAAAAGGGCAATACAACTTAAAGAAAATTGACAAAAATGAGAAAGGAAGAAAAAACCCTTACGTGGAAGTGTGCTTCCAAAGGCTAGAGAGAGGCTTGTGAGAGGCTTCTTGGGATCTTGGGGCACCTTGAGAGGATTCTACAGAGATTAGGGAAGAGTTTGGACGAACTCCAAGGGCTTTGAGTGAGGAGGAAGTGGGAGATTGGGTTGGTTTATATAGGAAAGGTGAGGGAATTCTTTATTATTTAGGTTTGGGAACCCTTATATTAAAATAATCCAAACCACAAACCATCCCATGGTATTTGCCCATGGTTTCTGGAAAAGGAAAGAGGAAAACAATATTTTACAAGGCCAAGGTCCGATATTATTAAAAAAATAGGGTTGCTTATGTGGAGATGAGTCACACTCCCATGGAAATTAATTTAAAAAGGCAAAGTGTTGAATAAGTCTTGAGGGCTCCATTAATGCTTTGAAAAGTAAGTCAAACAAACCCAAAAACTCATTATTTTAATGATAAAACACATATTGGCCTAACATAAGGATTATGGTATTTTATTACATCACCATTGGGTCATTATGATGTCATAAAACAGATTATATATTTAAATGGTATTTAATTTTTACCCAAAAATTTGACTGTCTCAGAAAATTATGAAAAATTCACCGTTGGATAATTTCGACGTCCTGATTCCAAAAATAATATTTATTTTATCTAAATAATTTTCTAAATATGTGAATTTTCACTTTTAAAATAAAAACCGACATTTATAAAAAATTCACGGGTTTTGACAGAAATGGCTTTCAAACCTTAATAAAATTTTTAATTGCATTCATAAAATTATAAGATCATTTATAATTAACAAAAAATTTAATTTAATATTAATAATAATATTTTATTAAAATAATATTTAATTCAAAAATCCTTTAATTTAATAAAATATAATTCTTAATTAAATAATAACTAAAAACACCATTTGTACTTTAAAAACTAATTACAATGTATCAAAAATGACTAGAAATTATATTCATTATTATATACAAAAAAATAATGTACATGAACATGGTGCTACTTATTTGTTACATAACCCCTTAAAATAGCCGCATAAGACCTAAGGGTAAGGTGCGCGATGGTGACAGACTCTTGGGGCGGCTCGGATAACTTAGCTCGAGTGGTAATTTCAATCAACTTCCACTTTTCCCGTAGACGATCACGTTCGAGCTTGACTTGATGAAGCTCAGCTTGGGCTTGATCAAGGGAAAATCCCAAAGATTCCACCTCTTTTCTGAGCTCTGACAAATGGGCTTCGTAAGGGGCAATTCTACTGGATGAGGCCATCGCTTCCTTTGTCTGAGTAGAAATGGGTTCGTTAAAGCCTTATATTTATACTACTCAGATGATCACTGTTCAATGGCTAAAAAAGTAACGGTCACAAATCATAAATTAAAACTAAAAAAGTTGATATCTTATAAAAACATTTTTCATAAAGAAACATTTAACTGGATCAAGAGAGATTTTCACTTATTGAAACTTTGGGTCGTTACAGAAGCACATGAAACTGGTCCTTCCAAAAGATAACCACTCTTACACTTTCTTTTCTGACCAGAAGAAGTACCCTAGCTAATTGCTGCACTAACTGAAGCTACACCAAAACTAATCCATCTAGATATTTATTCCTCATCCATATAAAAATTATCCACAACGCACACAAAGGTCAGAAGTCACAAAATTACTATTATCTACAATAAACCATCCCTAAATTCCATCGCAAACCTTTGACGCTTCATGTAATCATTTTTTGAAATCTTAGGTTCCAGGTGAAACAACTCGAGAAAATGGGTGGAGTTCTCAAGAACATTATGGTCCACTCTCTCCATGTTGAGAAACTGTTGGGTCATTTCCACATGTAAATTATTGGTATAAATTGATGAAAATGATCTTCTTGAAAGAAATACTGGTAAAAACATTGTGAAAAATAGAATTCACTATTGATTCCCACCATATTCTTCCCGGTCCATCAAAAATATATGAGGAAGAGACCAACTGAGAATCCATAAGACTCTTTGAAAATTATAAGATCATCACAATCCATTCAATCAACTATTCTAATTCTTATGGTAATTTTTTATCGTAGAATGTATATGGATTATAGCAAACCCGCTCTTTATTACACATTATTATATGTTTTATTTTGTAAAAGTACTCTTAATACAAGCCCATAAATTTCTAATTGTAGTGTATTTGGTAATTGAGTACACTACATAACAACATATAACATGGTATGAAAAAAAATATTGAAAACTTCTTTCACATTATCTATAATATTATAATAAACAAAAAACATCATGGGATATAGTAGGTACAAGCATTAGATGAGGGAGAGGTATAAAGACAAGTATGGGAATAAAAAAGTAATCACATGAAGAATATAATACAAATAGAAAATGAGCATATCAATTAGGGATAAAGGGAATATGAATCATAAGTCATGATATGGAATGATAATTATAACATGAGAAATGTTACAACAACATAAAACAATGAACAATAAACATAGGTCAACGTTAAATCCACCAATAACTCATGGTGAAAAAACTCCCATAAAAGATTTATAATGACACCTATCCCAACATGAAATATCATGATACTAAAAATTATACAATTTATTTGAGTGAGATCGATGATCACCCATTATAATTATTTCACTCTCATGCTTAAGTGTGTCTCATACATCATACAACATGAATAAATTCATCACCATAATTTATTCCACGATCAAGTAATGTGGTTTTAAAACATGTAGTCCCCATTTCAATATATATATGTTTATAATGTTGAATTATCTTGAGTGAATTATGATTATGTTATTCACTACATAATTCATTTGGTGTGAAAAAACGTGATGAAATTTCAGCAGCATAACGACGTTACATAAAAATTTATAAAAATGGATGATGAGGTAGAAAGGTGTATATAATCATTTGGACATCAATTTATTAGTAAAAGGGAAATAGAAAATAATATCACAACATTAGATATTTGGAAATTGAAGGCATAAGGTAATGATGAAACATGAATAGAGAAATGAATCATTACGAAATTTAGACTTGGTAACATGTGTACATAAACGATCATGGGAGGCTTATGAAGTATGAAAGGAATCTATCATAATTTATAAATCAATTGTAAAATAAGGGTAATATGAAATATCAAATCCAAATAAATTAATATGAATAGTAAAATACATAACATATAAGGGTTTCTTGATAAAACAGGAGAGTGAAATATGAGGTTCCCTTACTTGAATGTGTAACACTAAAGGCTTGCGAAGGAATTATTGGGAGCCTGAGACATCTTAGAAGGACTATAGGGAGTTGAAGATAGAGTTCAGACTTTATACATAATGTTTTGGTGAAGGGAAATGGGATCATGGGTGGGTTTATATAGGAAACGAGGTGGACTTTATTATTATTATTATTTTGGACACTACAAAACAAAATATTCCACACTCTAATCAATCCCATTGTTTTTACCATGAATTATGATGAAAAGAATAGGTATACATTATTTTATGAGATCAAGGTCTGAAATTAATATAATATTACCCTTGGGAATGTAGAGGTGAGTCACACTCAAAAAGAAATGATTTTAAAATATTAAAATATATTATTAGTCTTGATGGATTCATAATGGCTTTAAAAATATTTAAAATAAATTTAAAATAGCATTATTTTAATTGGAAAAAATATATTTGGTCATGGATCTAATTTATTTTACTTATTACATGCTTTTGGGTCATTATTATGTCATAAAACCTAAATTATATTTATAAGATATTTATTTATTACCTAAAAATTTGATAATCTTATCAAATTAGGAAAAATTCATTGATGGGTAATTTTGATATTCTGATTGAAAATTAATTTTTATTTCATCAAAATAATTTTATAATTATGTGAATTTTCACTTTTGATATAATTAAGGACTTTTATTGAAAATGACTAGTTTTTGACAAAAATAGTTTTCAAAATCTAATAAAAATTAAATATTACATCATTAAAATCGTAAGATCATTTTTATTTGGTAAATATTATTTAATTAAATTATTATATTAAAATATATAATTATTTATAAAACCATTAATTGATAAATTCATTAATTAAACTTTAATATTAACAAAATGTATAATTTGTGCTTTACAGAATCAAAATAAAAATCATATAAAATTAAACAATAATATGATGAAAATATATTCATTACTATATAAAAAATAATGAATATACTCATATTTCTATGGTCCCGATACATCTACCTCTAATACACTATCACACACCCTTTGAGTAAGGTATGCTATGGTGGGAATTTCATTGGGCCATTCTACAGACAAGATTTC
>CAUJRU010002429.1:0-77484 GCA_963277665.1 Viscum album | reverse complement strand
TATAAATATATTATGAACTATGAGATCATGGAATCCAATATTAATTATTTTTTTCAATGATAATTTATTTATTATTATACATGAGAATGTTTCATTTCATATTATCCATGGATGTATCTTACTAATCATATAATTAATTAAATGGAATTTTTTCAGTTGTTTACATTACCATATTATTTATGGATTATTTATAAAAAATTGTTGTACTTAACCCTTACTGGTTGTTTGAGATATGCCTTATTGCGTTACCATTCTCCAACATATAAAGATGAAATCATTGAATGAGTTTAAAGCATATCAAACTTTATATTTATTAATTTATTACATTTTATTTATATTGTAACATAAGAATCTAATATATATATTGGGTTCTTTAAGAGTACTAAACAAATTGATCCTTCTGGATAATATCACTTGTATCTTATTCCAATGAAATTAATTATACACCTTATATATGATACATTAGTTAGGGTTATTATATAAATAAAATTATTATACCTTATATAATATCCCAAAAATATACACATAGTTCTCCTCTAGTATTCCTAGGAAAGGAAAAAATGGTGAACTCCGGTGCTAAGTGATGAGTTCCATACAACAGAAGTAATCATATCATAAACATGGAAAATTGATATGGAAATAAAAAATAAATAACATAAATCCATAATCAAATAAAATTGTAGGTATATTATATCCATGAAAATAAATGATAATATGGAAAACAATAATCATTGATCTCATATTTATGGAATTTATAATTCCCAACAACAAAACATATTTTCATGGCCTTATCCCGAGATGCAAAAGAGATATAGGAATATTAATACACTAATACCCAAGGTGTTTTGTCACATGTTTCCTATAAACACATCAAGGGGATATATTATTTTGGCCCCCATAAGTCACCTGATTATGTACTATGCATTCACCATTTTAGTCAACAAGACCTTTAATACCATTTCCAAAGGAACCAATTGACGAAGAATAAAATTTTTATTCTGATAATGAGAAATATTGGAACAAAATACTCCCCTATTCAATAAAATTTTGTTTATTTCTAATATAACATCACTTAATAAACATAGAAACTCTAGGGTATAATAAAATTAATAAGAAGTTTCTTTATCAATGAAATATAGGGGTATGGGGGATTTCAAAGTGTTGGTTTATCAGTGAAAGATAATAATTTGGATAAATAGTTTTAATAGGTAGGATACCAAGGAAGTGGTAGGTAATATATTTTATCATGGTTCATAAAGATAATGTTAATATTTGAAAACATATCCCCTAAGAGTGTCTAGCCAGATGTGCAGTCTTAGGATAATTCATTAGGCATCAAGGGGATGATTGATTCAATTCTCAACAAACTGTTTTAAATAAGTTTCCACCTAGATTAATCTATTCTATAGCCTCATAAAAAATCTAATATCTCTATATAAATTTATTATCCAGGAAATTACACATACTTTTACATTACTAAAACATAGTATGGGTTTTCTACCATAGAAATGATTAAGTGTTACAATATATTTAGTAAATATTTAATCAAAAGAATATAAGGTATGGATACCAATATAGTATTTTAAATCAATTAAATTTAATTATTAATGTGGTAAAAAATATATTATGGTAATTTATTCAAAACACAATTTGAAATAGGTGATTAATATATCATTACTCCCAAATAATAAAAATTGAGATAAAAAAACCACACATATGGCTATGGTAGAAATTCATTTAAAACATTTTGAAATAGCATATTAAAATAAATATTTAAAAACCATGAATAAAATAATTTCATGATATAAAATCACAAATAATCATTATATACAACACATAATTTAAATTGGTTTTGTAATACAAAATATAACTCAAAGGGATGACTTTTTTATAGAATCCCTTACCTCTTGTCCTAACATCCCTGAATATAATTTAAAATACTATATCACAAAAATACCTATCTTAATCACTTAATTAAAAAAACATATTTATAACCATAATAATTTATATTATTCATAAATATTCATTCCCAATAGTAATTTTATATATTTTCTGCTTCAGGTGTTTACAATTTTGAACGTTTGTACTAGATTCAAAATTACAGTGCATGTGTTCATTATTCATTCAAATTTATTTAAAATATGTCATTAATGATACTATTAGGTATTATATATAATTTTTTATGACGTTTAAAATTCTATTCATGAGTATTTTAGACTTTTTCCTTGAATATGAAGTTGATAAAAATCATGTTTCTATAATTCTTGATGATCAGAGGGTGTTTTATTAATTAATAAATTAAATATGTACATGTCTTCTCCATTGTAAAAAAATAATTATTTTAAAATTTATATTATATTAATCCATGAGTTATTTTCCCATAATAATTCATGATATAAATTCATAATATTGTCCAGTGGGTGATCAATCAAACTCAAACATGTACATGCCATGATTATTGGATGATTATCAGGGGATTTATTTACAATAGAATTAAAATGGTATCATAATTATATTATTTAATGTATATTAGTGTGATATGTTAGTGTGATAAATTAGTATTATAATGATATTGTAATAATAATTAATTTATATCCAAATATGAATAAAAGAATTCACTCTTAGAATTCTAGTTTATGGATGTTAATTTTATAAATATTGTTAATTATTTATATCATTAATGGGTTATTAAATTTATCATTACATAAATTTAATAGTGACAAAAAATTCATATTTTTATATTAAAACAATTCTCATTAACATAAAATTAACATAGTTATGATAGGAAAAATTGAAATCGATCATTCCTTAGAGGTAGTTCCCAGATGTACACCTATATAATGATTTCATTTTCAGAGAATGTGAGAAATAATAATTATGGTTTATCATATAATAATATAAAATATATAATAAATATCATAAATATATGTTAAATACATATTAATAATATAATTTTATATTTTTTAATTAAATAAAATCATGTTTTGTCACGGGGTTGGCAATCCACAAAATGCACGATTCACATGTTTTTTCTTAAGGGAAAATGAGGATAATGGTTAATGATAGTTTCCTATTTAAAATAAAAAAATTTAAAATAATTATACTTATGTTATAATTTTTAAGTGGGTAAAATAAATTTTAGGAACAATAAAATCACATAATGTAATTTAAATAATATATGGGTGGTTAAAAATCTATACCTTACTACGTGGATTATCTCTTATAAAAAGAGGATTAAAACTTTAGGGGATGAAATTTTGTCAAGAGAAATACATCCTTAATAGGGTGACTATTTTTTAGAGTGTTTCTGGTATATTTAGGTATTAAATAATTGGTATCGATGTGACTGAAACTTATTGGAAGAGTTTCCCTTTAATAAGTGAAATATTATGGAATCTTGAAAAATACCCAAAACGTTTCAATATTGGAAAGTCACTCATAAGAAAATAAGCTCCAAGATTTAGAAATAATGTATTTGGGAGAAATAATTCTCGTACAAACATAATACACTCAAATATATAAATTTTTTTATAATTTTTTAAACCATTTACCCCAAGAATTAATATTTTTACCATTTTAACTTTTACCATGATAATTATTTCTTATTATAGTAATATATCCTTTATACCTAAAAATAAAATGGACCTTTTTACATTATTAATACCTAATGATTCAAAAATTGGAATCCATTAAATAATTTTTTTTTCTAGAATTTATTTAATTTTATTTTTAAATAGGAAATTTATAATTCATTAAAGAAATTTTACTAAAAAATATGACTTAAGCTTTAAAAAATTAAATATAGTTATATTAATAATAACAATTTAATATTTATAATGTTACTTATGAAATAAATATTTTTACAGGATAATGGGTTTTTGTGTTTTATTTTATACATAAATATTTGTTATTTCAAAAAATTCATGGTTTTTAAAAATTGTATTTGCAAAATTAACATAAAAATCAATATTTTTAGGAAAGTCTAAAAATTTCATACTATATTAATATATTTTTGATGAATTAAAAATGATGTATATATCATTGCAATAAAATTAATAAATTAATAAACTATTGTTGTAAATATACTCATGAATAATGTCTCCTTTGATTGATAATTGCGTGCTAGTTCATGATACGATGTTTACCTGTTACAGTAGGGTCTCAGGTATTAAAATTATGATGTTAATTCTAGAAAAAATGAAAACATAAGAAAATTTGATTGCATGATCATACAAATTTTTTAGTTAATATGAATTAAAAGATATTTTATGTCATAGTTAAATCCAGATGTTATCAAAGAGTGATGATGAAAAATTTTATGCTATAATGGGTATTATATTGGTACAAATGAGGATAATGTGAGACAAAATAAAGTGTTTATATTATTTTCTTAATGCATATTTCTTAACATGTCTTTGTAAGGAAAATACATGAGTTAGATTATGATATTACCATGAACATTTGTTATAATTTGGGTTAATCCTTATAATATGCTATATTGAGATATTTTAGGAGTTTAAAATTTTGAGCATTAAGCTATGGATTCAGATATTCCATATGTTTAGAAAATCTGTGAATTATCCATTTTTGTTATAGAGTTTCTATTTGATCCCTCGGTATTTCAATAAGATTTTTCGAAATGTATTCCAAGATTTAAAAAATAAATAAAATATTTATACTCTAAACCAAACTAGTTTAGTACTATACGGATAAGTTTGTATGTTTTTCAGTTACAGTAAATTCTACTGTTTATTTTCATTACTAACATGTGAGTGTATGAGGAACCAATAGGTAAATCAGGTATTAATTTTATCCTATTAATATGTTTTTCTCACACCATGTTCATCTATATATTTTGGGTGTGTATTTTTTCTTTTATAATGGTTGGGGAAGGTACACTAATTATCTTGGATTTGGAGAAAAATTATTCTTGTTATCCTTATTATAAGATCATTGATGGACATTAGAAATTTATAAACACCTTGGGATAGTACAACTGATGACATTATGTATCCTTCTATCAAGGAGTATTTTTGTATCATTCACAGTGTTCTCTTAATTTTATTTTTATATTTTTATAATTTTTTTATTCATTAGTTTTTAAATATTTTTAAACTAATACAAAAACATAGTGAAGGGATGTTTTCATTGAGAAAATAAAAAAACATGTTGTTAATGTGGGATCGAATGGAGTGGGTGAAATTAAATGTTAGAAGGAACTAGTCATGATTTAATGGTATTCACTATGAATTAATTTATCATTGTTTTGTTTTTTTAAATGTTTTTACTATCCTACAAATTCAATCAATTGAGTAATAAATGTATTACCTTTCTCAATTTTCTTTACCTTATAAAATGGTGCGTACTCCCAATTGAAATTTATTTTAGAATGATTCATTCTCTTTCAAAAAGTGTACTATGAATTCCAATATGTATCTATGGAAAGGAACTATGCATCCTAATTTTATAACTCTCTCTCAAGTCATGTTTTTTTAGTAAATGGAGAGGACTAATTTAAAATAAATATGAAGAAAATTATGGTAGGAGTTTGATGGTTTTTTCTCACACTTTTAAATCCAACTAATATATCCATAGACTAAAAAGAAAAAAGAAAAATATTAAATGAAATTTATAACATGATTCCAATTTTACCTCACTTCCTTGTACAAGAAATAAAAATTAGTATTCTATAATTAGAAATTAGGGTTCATAGTCATTATGAGAGAAAAAATAAATACAAAATAGAGATAGAAACTAAAAGAAAAGCTAATAACAACACACATAAAAAAATTTATATTCCCTTAATAGTAGACAAAACAATACATTAAAACAAAAAAGTTGAAGAAAGTCTAAAATATAATTTATGTAAATATGAAGCAGGGGGTAACACAATCACAAGGTGATGAAACAGAAAATTCATAGTTAATAATTCATTTAACAATAGGTGGTTTATATAGTGTTTTAGGTAACACTAATTATCATGAATGTAACATGGTTATAGATGGAACAATCTATATAAATAATATAAATATTTATGATGATAGTGATGAAAAATAGTAGCAAAGTGCCTGGAATTTTATTTATAATTATAGAAAAGTGAAGTAAGAGTGAAAAGGATTCTCTAAGGGGGGTTCTTTTTACATTGGAGAGTTGTTTATAATTTATTGAATATAAGGGAATCAATATAATTTATCTATAGTTTAGAATATATTAACTTGTTCCATCTCATCTAATATCTTGAATAAAGAAAATTCCTAAACATTTTCCCATTTCTATCTCTCTATCTCTCGAAGATGTTGTGGTCATATAGGTTATTGAGATGAAATATATAATGTAAATTGTGGTCTTAAATAGTAATCATGTGGGATGGAGAGGTAATTGGTGAGATTTGAAATGTTTTTATGGGAAATATACTCCTAGAATGTTATTTTGGTAGTGAGGATAAGGCTTAGTTTTCTTCATTTTTGGTTGGGATAGTCCTATAATTTTGTATAGGGACTTACATTGGTGGACATAAGTGGGATGGTAGTGTCTAAGTATCATTGACCATTGGTAAGGAAATAATTGTTGATAAGAGGTGGGTATTAGTGGTTTTTAAATGATTTTAAATGGTCTTAGTTGCGATAGGTTGGTGAATAAGGATTAACTTTTTTATTTGGGATTCTATTGATTTGTTTTAATGGATAACCAACTCAAAAACCTTGGATTATTTGTAGATATATTTGATACATATAAAAATGTGTGGAGGAACATGAAGATGTGGAGATTTATCAATAAATTTTGATGGAACCTTTTAAGGACTTGACCTGTTTCCCAACACATGTGAAATGTATGTGAATTTTAAAACATTATTTTTTTCCTAATCTACCCTCCTACCCATTTAAACCACAAATTCACCCCTCCCCCTTGGTCAAACATGTATCAGGAAGGGATCTTCATATTACACTCTTCTTGATTCCTCATCCCCAATGGATTCTCCCTCTTCGATCCAAAGTGATTTTTTAGGGTTTCTTTCCCCTTTTGCTTCAATTCTCTATTCTCCTCTCTTTTATTGGGTTTTATTTTGGATTTTTTCCCTTGGCTGAACCCTAGGGTTAGATATGTTTGATTTTTGGCTTGTTTTTCTTTTGTAAATGGTGTGAATATCCCTAATGGGGCTTAGATATCCTTCCCCTTAATGTTTTACTCCATCTGCACTTGATTTTCGGAATGTTCCGGATCTCTCCTTTTCAGAACTCTCTATAGGCACTTTCATGTTCTAATTAATTATGATATGTTTTTTCACCTCTATTATATCCATATCATTATGAAAATGGTTTTTTCATGTTGATTTAATTTATAAAAAATATATTTTTAGTGATAATTATGTGAAAGGGCATGTATTTTGGAAATTAGGGTGTTCATTTTAAATGGTGGTGTCCCTTCAAAGTGAAATTAAGGTTTCTTGTGAAATGATTAGCTCCCACATTTTTGAGGAAATTTTTATTTCATTGTAAATTTGTTCTAGTTTGTATTGTTTTGGAGTGGTGTGGTCTGTAAAAGTTTTTAAAATGTTTTGGGGATAGTTTAATGGTTCTTAAAGGGATAATTTTATTTCTTTCCATGAAAGATTTGGTGGTTTGATATGGTGTTCAAGGAAATCGGTGTTTTATGGTAATGGTTTGTAGTGCTCCATTGTTTTTTGTGTGTCACTATTTTTTGGCCCACCCACGGGTTTCCTAGGTGCACACATGAACGTATCATCAAATAATGGTGGTTCTTTAAGTTGATGTTTTCATTAAATCTTTGTTTTTAAAATGGTTAATGCTTTCCAAATGAGTTTTAGTCTTTGAAATAGTACCTAAAAATGGTCTTCAATTTTTTTATCAAGGATTGGACCATTTATCCTTGTGGAATTATTTGGGGACTATTATGAAAAAGTACCCTTTTGAAATCATGAAGTGTTTGGGTGTGAGTTTGGATATTAAGGGTATGTTTGGATTTTTAAATGTGAAAATTGTTCTTGTATTTACCTTTAGAAAGGATTTGTGTTTGGATAAATGTGTGTTCCCATTTGGAAATCCTTTTATTTTGTGAAATGTTTTAAATGGTTATATGTTATAGCATCCCAGTTGTCACCTTATTATAAGAAATGAATATGTAAGTATAAGGGGAACAATTATAAGAGGGATACCTCATTGGGGTTATCATATATTGGTGTTTTTGTTTGGGGTAGGCATGTGTAGTTGTAATGGCCAAGCTAGGTCACATGTGATTTGGACTCCTTTATACACAATATTATTATTATTATTATCACATTGGGTTCTTGGGAATCCTTAGATGATCGAGTAATGGTATTTTTCCAACCGTGATTAGAATTATTGGTACCCACTAGTAGATATAGAGGCTAGATATATAGTGTTGGTTGTTTTCTGTTAGGTTGATTAGTTGGAGATAAAATATGGGGATTCACCATATTCTGGTAGGTGGTTCCGAACCAATTATGTCCAAGGGTTTTGTATAGATGTTTAGGATAACTTGTGGATATTATTTAAACTAGTTGTTGTCTTTCTGATGATATATATTGTTTACCTACATTACTTATCTAGTTATTTTAGAACTTCGCTAGTTCTCTCTATTTTGGAAATTTATTACAAGATGGAATTTAGTTTTTCAATAGGAAAATATAGTGTCTTTTTTTGAAAAATGTTAAATCCTTATTTTAATAACTGTATTTCAAACTTGTATTAATTGACTATTTTTTCAAAAAATATTCTCGAATTCAGTAGTTTATTTAAGAATCCTTTTTAAGCGTTTCAGTGATCACTACTATCTTATCATTCCCGTTATAGGTTTAGCTTTGGGTTTAGGTTCCCTAGTAGGTTATCTTTGTTAGATCAGGGTTAGTCTTATGATTGTAGGTGGCCAAAAATTCACATGGAGATTATGTGACAACAATTCATATTTTCCTCTTTTAATTTTTAGTTTGATTTTATTTTATTTTGTAACTGGACTACCTATGAATGTATTTATGTTCAGTTATAAGTTTATGTAGCTTGTTTGGTTTTCTTTATTTATATTTTCCTGGTTATTTTATTTTGGGCTAAACTATTCCCTAGTGTATGTCTTGATGTTCGACACTAGTTTCCAGCCTATGGGGAACGAGAACACCCATCGGGCCATGCCGCTGACCTAGTCCGGTGACAGAGTCAGGGTTGACCAATATTGTGTTTGTGAAATAATGGTTTCATAGGGTGATTCTTGATATATAGAGTGTCCAGTATATTCATAATAGGATTGTCTGGGCTTAGGAGGTAGGTTACGAGTCATTTCTTGATCGTCACTGCTCCTAACGAAACTTAAGTGAGCAGGGGTAGTCTGGGAGCAAGACTTTGTCTTTGGTTATTTTAGGATGAGGGGTGAAAATTAAGGTGCAATCGTGTCATGTTGTGACCTCACATGGAGTGGTGGCCCATGTGGAGTCCAATTTCCATATTCAAGGCCCTCTTAGTGGTGTGCCTTACTTGGGCCATATCCACCACAGTGTTATCAGGTTAGGCATAAGCCTTAGTCCCTTATTATAGTGATTCATTTTCAGTTTTGTTTCATTATTGACATGGTTAGTTTAATCATTATTTTGGATATGAAAATGTATTTGGAATCAAAATATTATTCTTGTGAATGGGTTTAATGTGAAAATTATTTTGAAATGGAAATGTTTTCCTTCAAAATAGTTTAAGGTCGTTAAGGTTGTGTTTTGAAAAGAAAGTGGGTAATAAATAAAATGAGACTTCATTCAAGTGGTTTTAAGATGGAAGGGTGTAACCCTTGGTATTCTTTATGGAAGATCATGTGTGTGTGGGTGTGTACAAAAATTGTGGGGGCACTTGACTTTTAAGGATGTTGATGGAAATGGATGGATGGAAACATGATGATTTATAGGATGCCACTGGTGGGAGTTTTGGAATTAAATTCATTGTATTTTTAAATTGATTTGAATGATGAAATGATTTAAAAAATTGTATTTTCATGGATTATTGGTTTTTTATTTTGAAATTTTCCTTGGGATAATGAATGTTTGAAATTTGAAAGAAGTAGTGGTAATTAGAAAAGTTATTTTTACTTTTGTTTGTTTATGTTTTGCTGATGAGCATATTTGCTCTAGATTGGGGTGTTTCTTTTGGTTGTTCATAAGCCTGTTTGAAATTTTGGGCCAGTTTTATCAAATCAGGGAGTTCTTATGTTTGAGTTTTGGCTTCATTCTGGTTTCGGTTGGGTTTCTCATATTGTTCAGAGTATGCTACCCAGAAAGGTCGCTAATTTCTCTGGTGAGTCATGACCAATTTCAAGTTTATCTCACATGTTGTTGGTTCATTGGAGTGAGAGGGTCTGTTAGAGGTATTTAAATGGTTTAAAGAAGTATATTTTTCATTCTAGTGGTTGTGAACTCCCATGTTTGATAAATTTTGGTTGTCTTCGTTCTGTCTAAGGGTCTAGTTTTGGATTAGTAGAGGTTGGATATCTCTATGTAATTGGTGTTTGAGGGTAGTTGATGGTCGTAGGCTTTCATGATGGTTCCCCATTGAGAGAGCGGGGTGTGTCCGAGGAACCAGCTTTAAAAAAATCTCATTCGCTGATACAGACTTATAGTTGGTCATACCATTCTCTTGTGTGCCATTAGTATGGCTAGTTTAGACATTTCAAGTCATATTGTTGCATCCCTTTGAAGTAGTTGTATCATTTTGACCACTCAGATATCTGAGGAATGTTATGTAAAAAATGTTCTTAAAATAAGAAGTTATGTTAATGGGATACTATTGACTGATTTTGCGGCATAAGATGCTTTGGCCATCAGATCCCCAATCTCAGGTCTTAGGTCGAAGCTTGCGCATTGGAAGGAGTTACCAAGGTTGTGTTGAACCTCTTCTTAGTTCATGTTTCTATACTGGGATGGAAATGTTTTATTTTTGTTGTTCTTATCTTTTAGTCACCATAGTTTCTTAAATCATTCTTTTCGTAAGGTGGGTTTGGCTCTTGTGTGGGTTGTTTTAGTGGTGCTCATTTTGGGATGTTTGGGTTCTATGAGTTCGGTGGATGGTGTTTTAGTTCAACCATCTTAAATGAGTTATTCTTATGGGTTTCCCCAAATTGTTGTGGGTTTTTCTATGGAAGAGAATTTATGCTTCTAGCAGTGACATGTCTTCCCTTTTGCAAAGGGCTATTGGTCCTTCTAAGATGGTTTCGCATTCCAGTGTCTGAAAATTCGAGGTTGTTTCATGATATGTTTTTTTGTGAACTATTGAGGTGGATTTGTTCTTCTTGAGCTAAGGGAGTTGGTTTTTTCCGGGTTAAGAGATTCTTAGATTCTGGTTGCGGTAAAGACATTATTTATTGATGAGAAGAACTTGGGTGAGATCAAATTGGGAGTTCACGACTTCCCCCCCCCCCAGGGGAGGTGTGTTTGAGTTCTGAGGTTTTCAAAATACATGAGTTCTAGTGGTGGAGTGAAACCTCTTGTGCTCTACCCCTGATTTTGTTATGGTTTCCCTTTTATTGGTTGGCTGGGACTTGAAGAATAAGTAGTCACCTAGAGGTATGTGGTATTATTTGATTCTTATCTAGCATGAACTTACGTTTTGGTCGGTTTACAAATTAGTGAATTTCTAGTGGAAGAATGTGTTTTTGGTGGGGATAATTTTCACATTACAAACTCGAATACTTCATTATTTTATCTTATTCTTTGTCGTGGATCTTTGGGTCATGGATTGGGTTTGAGTCCTAGTCTAAATTTTTAGTTTCGGGAGTTTTGGGGAGGG
The DNA here is from genome assembly GCA_963277665.1 of Viscum album. Classification (NCBI taxonomy): domain Eukaryota; kingdom Viridiplantae; phylum Streptophyta; class Magnoliopsida; order Santalales; family Viscaceae; genus Viscum; species Viscum album. The sequence continues at coordinate 65,689 of CAUJRU010002429.1, read as the reverse complement.
TTTCAAGGGGAGCATGGTTTTCACACGGTTAGTAGTAACCATGCAGATGATGTGTGGCCAGTGTAGGATAGAAAAAATGGACCACACTATGTGTGCATAGTTTTTTATTAGTTCCTATGTATACATGTGGTTCCTCACTTCAATGTAGAGAGATCTACACAGTTAACTAATGATTTTACAAACTATGTGGCCAAACCGTACTGTCGTTCTAGTATTTTAAAGCATTATTTTTTCCTAATCTTCCATCTTAGCAATTTAACCAAAAAATTCTCCCCTCTCTCTTGGTTAAACATGCGATATGAAGATATATCCCTAGGCATACCTCCCTAATTCCTCCTCAATGGATTCTACCTCTTCGATCAATGGTATGTTTTTAGGGGTTCCCCCCTTTCTTCATAACTCTCTTCACCCACTCTTTCCTTGGGGTTTCAGTTGTATTTTGTCTCATGGATGAAAAAAAGGATTAGGTTTGGCTTATATTTGGATATTTGTTCATGTGGATATGGTGGGAGGATCATTTATGGGGATTAGATCTACCTCTCCTAGATTTTTTACTCCATCCACACTTGATTTGAGGTTGGTGTTTCCAATTTTAACCTTTATGAAACACTCCAAAGGCACCTGAATGTTTTTATCAATTTTAAAAGGTTATTCTCACCACTATTATACCCATATTTTGATTAAAATTTCGATTTAATTTTTATTTAATTTATTTAATATATATTTTTAATGATCATTTGGTAAAATACCTAGGATTTTGGCACTTAAGGTGTTCATTTTAAATGGTATCATTCTTTGAAATCTAAATTAGTTGTTCTTGTGTAATTATTAGCTCTCACATTATTGGGGATATTTTTACATGGTTGTGAATTAGATATATTGTGCATGGTTTTGAAATGGAATGGTTTGTTTAATGTTTTAAAATGATTTGGGACAATTTTAGTGGATCCTAAGCGGATGGTTTTATGTTTTATATATAAGGTTGATGGTTGGATTTGGTTTTCAAGGAAATGGTTATATTTTGGAAATGGTTTTTGACTGTTCATTTTGTATTGGTGTCTCATTGGTTATTGGCACATCCACATGTGCACTAGGTACACACACAATGTTTTTTCAAATATAGGTGATGCATTAAGTTGGTTTTTTCATGAAATATTGGTTTTCATAATAGTTCACGCTTTATAAATGAGGTTTTGTATTGGATGAGGTTTCAAAAAATGGTTTTCAATGTGCTTCTCAGGGTTTGGCCCATTTGGCCTTGAGGAATTCATTTCTGTCAGTTATAAATATTGTAAGTTTCTCATTGACAACCATGAAGTGTTTCGGTGTGTGTTCGGATCTTAAGATCTTTTTTGGATTTTTAAATGTGAAAATGGTGCTTGTGTTAACCTTTATAAAGAATTTGGGTTTGGATATATGTGTGTTCACATTTGGAAACCTTATTGCATTTTGAAATGTTTTCTATGGTTATATGTGATAGCGGCTCGATTGGAACATTATTTTAAGAGATTCATATGTACATATAAGGTTCACCTTTATTGGAGGGATATCCCTTAGGGGTTATCGTATATTGGTTTCCATGTTTGTGGTAGGAAAGTACATGGGTGATGGTCGAGCTGGGTCACATGTGTGTTAGCCTCCCACTTACACATTATGATTATTATGATGATTATTATATTTGTTATTATTATTATTATTATTATTATTATTATTGTCACCATGGATTCATGTGCATCCTTTATAGGATCGAGTGATGGTACCTTACCAACCCTAATTAGACAGGTTGGTACCCACTATTAGATATAGAGACCAAATGGGGAGTGATATTGGTTTTGTTGTGAGTGTGATCTATTGGTTGTAGACTATGGGGATTCACTATATTCAGAAAGGTGGTTATGAACTATGTATTTCCAGGGGTTGTCGAGGGATTTTTTGGATCAACTGTGGTTATTATTTACTTTTATTTTGTACTTTTTGTGGATATTTTTTTCAGGCATTACTTTTCTAGTTATCTTAAAACTACCATGGTTCTCTCTGTTTTGGAAATTGATTATAAGATGGAATTATGTTTTTCAAAAAGAATATGTTGTGTACTATTTTGAAAAATGTGAAAACCATATTTTTAAAATTTTATTTTTAACTTTTTTTAATGCATTGTTTTGGGAAATAAAAATCATGGAATCATTGGATTATTTTAGGCATCCCTACTTTAAAGATCTGGATTTTTTCTTGTAATTTTTTTTAATTATATGGAATTATTATGAGATTGTGAAAATTAATGGCATTTGATACTAAGGACCGGTGTGTCTAGAATGAAATCCTGAACTATTTTCAGGTACATTTAGAAAACGCGTGAACATCATTTTTTAACATTTGAACTAGTCCTAGGAATTAAAATCTGAGAACACTGTTGAACTCGCAGCACCGATATTCACTTATGGGGATCTTCACCTTGACCGTAGTAGGTCAGGGGTGGAAGATTGTTTTTCGGTTTTCATGGGAGACATAAAAGAAATAATAAAGATAAAACTATTTTATTTTATTTTTATGAAACCTCCCATTTGAATCTTGGTGGTGAGGACCACCTGACCCTAAACAACTCTTTTAATGTGAGGTAACTAATGGAATTATCCAAATTAATGATCCAACCTTAATTGATTAATATACTTAACTTAATTAATTTGGCTCTTCACCTCTCGTGGGGAAAATTGTTGCAAAAAGCGAGAAGAGGATTTTGCTGGATAATTCACGATGGAAGATCATCGTCCAATGAAGAACATCCTTCAGATCATGAACTAGGACGACACATGAGCTCGTAATGCGAGCGTGTTGTGGGAGCAAAGATTGTCGACATCTTCATCTTCTTCCCCATGCTTTCTCCATCGAACGAACAAGGTTGGGTTTGTTGAAGATTTTTCTTCGTTAATTTACGTTGAATCATTCTTCTCGAGCTTCATGCTATCGGTCTAATGAGAAGCGTGTAGACAAAACAAACATGACCTGATCCCTCTACAATCTTCATAATTTGATGTGTTCGTCGTGGGAAATCTTCGGGATGAGCAGAAGACCATCGGCGCCATATCGTCGGCGATAGATGCTAGCAGGGCAGAAGGCGGAGCCCGTCACTCCGGTCAGTTGTGATGGTGGTGTCAGCGCAATCGCACCGCCAGAGGAGGAGGGCGGCAGGCACACTGGCTCACCAGGTTGAACCGGGGTGGCTCCTGTCCACACAACCGGTATTGGAGAAGGCCACGGCCCGTTGGCCGTGGAAGAGAAGGGGAGCGGTCGACTTGCCGGTCGGCCGCATGGAGCCAGGGCGGCAAACCTATGCATCATTGGCTGAGGAGGAGGTCGTGGCTGCTTAGCCACAGTGGTGCACCCGAAGGGCCGCCATCACCTGTCCAACCACGAGAGGACATCAGTGTCTTCATGCCGCTAGAAGGGGAAGCCGGCCGGAACCGCCAGTTGGCCGCAGCACACTGAGCGGGACCGCTCCGATGGGTCCCGCGTACCAGCTGCCGTCGCCAAATGGTGCCACCGGGATGTCCAAAACTGAATGGCTATTTGGCCATTCGGGTATCAGGGGGAGCCTCCCCCTGGTGTCGACTTGGGTGGACCCCGCCACAGCGGGCTAGGCCGGCTGCAGGCCACCCATCGGGTCGCCCCCTTTGTGGGCTGGACCGGACCGCGTCCTAGAGGGTCGGGCCCACCATTACCCAACCCATCCAGGCCGGACTCGGGATGGGCCAGGTCAACCCGAACCGGGTCAGGTTGGGCTGGTTCAGCCTGACCTAGTCAGACCAGACCCAGACCCATCTGGACCCAAATACGCCTTTTTTTCCATAACATGAAAACTGAGTGTCCGTTTGACGAACCGTCAGTGACAAATGGATTCTTTGGATCGAGATAGCCATTTTAGTGTACTCCAAAACAGTTTTGGATAAATTTTGAGTACAGCCGGGTTGGATTGTACCTGAATCCAACCGGGCCCTCGGAACAGAAACGCTAAAAACTTTCAGATCGGGTGTCTGATTGACACGTCGTGAGTCACGTTGGGACCCTATTGGTGTTATGGACCTTAATAATACTTATTAGTGGGATTTCATGGATATTTAATTATCAAACAATGGATTGAGGAGCGGATCATCCCATAATCAAGAGCGCTTAGTTCGGGAACCCTACAGCTAGTTGTACTTGAAGAATCTACATATCATGTGTGGGTCATCTCCAGATCCTGTGTGGGTCATCTTCAAAGCCTTTGTGGGTCATCTTCAAATCATGTGTGGGTCCGCATCTTTAGATCCAATGTGGGTCATCTTCATATCTTGTGTGGTTCATCTATGATCTTGTGTGGGTCAATAGTAGAGCTTGTCAATTAAGTAATATGATCTAGCGACATAGCTAATCATCTATACATTTATACATAAGTTATACCTAGTGTGATCTAAGTTTTTACCATATTTGTACACTTCTATGTGGTGATACCTTCTTAATATTCTTCTGTGTGCCATTACCTTTGTGGTACTTACCATCCTGGTGTCACCTTTGTGGTAATCTTCCCTCATGTGTGAGATGAGTATATATTGATAACTTAGGTATATGATTGGGAATATACCTAAGTATTGATGATGAATATTGCTTCATTCTTTGAGATTGAGGTATTTCTAGTGGATTATCCTTTGTGGATTCTGAGAGACCATTAGGGGTCTCAAGGACCCTACTAAGTATCGTTATACTTACTCCTGCACGGGCTACACTCGCACCTTGCTATATCTTATGCAGACGATAGACAACACTGATCGAGGTTGTGGGTACCAGGTCCGGGGGCATCTAGGATTTTTACATTAGATGAGACAATACGCAGAGACAGTTGCTCGAGAGTCGTACCTACCCATCAGGTAGGATACATTGCAGGTGTTCGCAGGAGTTGTTTCTGGTTTTACGTGTACTTTCTAGTTGGGCTTCTATTATGGCCCTCTAATTATTGTACACACCATGTATACTATATAGTTTACTTTGTTCTTGTGTCATGTTGTGTGCATGGATTGAGTGAGATTACATGTTTAAAGGAAATGTGTTCCCAGTTTTAGGAATATTCCTTTCTGGTGCTAGTCGCCCGCCTTGGCCTATGGAAGGCGGGCATGGGGTAGTCACGGCAGGGGCCCTGGGGGATGATTCATGACAAATTGGCATCAAAGGAGTCAGTTTTACTGGAGTACTTGGACTCTAAACATTTGATTCATAAATATTGTTAAGTTATACGAGTGTGGATATTAGTTTGGGGAACCCAGTGTTGTACGGAGACCGACATATCGATACAACAGGACCTTAAATTCTGATTTCTGACTCCGTGCATGAAAAAACATATTGCATGTGTGTTTTAGAATGTTTTCTTTGTGATCACTTTGAGTCGGCTCACCAGGTATAACTTAATTACTTTGGAACACCTATTTCATTTCAGGATTCCTCTACTCAGATATCCATCTAGGGTTCCAATTAGAGTACATTATGACAGCCCACAGAGCGATGAGGCTTCAGTGTAAGACCCCCTTTCAGCAGTTGTACTGTTGGGTGGTGTACCACCAGCACCACTACCCATTGGGCAGTCGTTGCCACAAGCCCCAGTAGTTGAGGGTGAACACCACTTGAGCGCATTGCATGAGTTCCAACGCGATAGGCCACCGAGGTTCTGGTGCGATATAGATCCACAGGTAGATGAGGACTGGCTGGAGGCCGTGGATAGAGTTTTTCAACTGGTAGGGACACCAGCGGATTTCCTAGTGATCATTGTCACCAACATTCCTCATCCAGCAGTGGGCATATGATGGAGCATGAGGATCTAGGTTCTTGATGAGGTCACTCTCATCTAGTAAGACTTCGACAGCCTTTTCAGGGTAGAGTTAGTCCCATCGGCCTTACGCTTTGTGCGTATACAAGATCTTCTCCCCATGTAGTGGGGTAGCATGACCATGGCTCAATATTCAGTGAGGTTTACCAACCTCTCACGCTACTCTATTTACAAGGTGCATGACCCTTTCATCAGGGCTCGGACCATCGAGAAGGAGCTCAAACAAAAGATTATAGATTCTATGATTTCTCTCAGCATCCCGATGCTTTTGGGGGTGTTAGAGAGAGAACTCTTAGTGAAGAGTATCCTTGCTGAGTAGTCACTGGTAGCGAGACCCAACACCGGACATCCCCTAGAAGAGTCATCACATCTATTAGAAAACAGATTACACAAAGGTCCAAGAAGACAAAACCAATAGGAAGATGACCGCATGATACAGGGTGGGTTGTGCAAGGCTCTCGAGACAGAGCGGGATATGTGAGTAGCCGATATTGTTACTCATGCGGCGAGCAGAGTCACATGGTTCGCGACTGCCTGACCCGCCATACAAATGACCAGCATACTGTCGAAGGGCCACCTGGACAGATACGAAGAATCGATCGAGGAGATCTGTAGGCGGGAGGCGGACATGGTAGAGGAGATGGCCATGCAGCAGGTGGTGGGAGACAATTCGAGGTTCTATTGCCACCACCTTCAGGTGGTCCACCCAGACCAAAGGGAGTAGGTGGACAGGTATGAGCCCAACTGCAAGAAGTTGAGGCCTACAACCATGGTGCTCTAGAGATGATACGAGGTATGATCTATGTCTACTCCACCTTAGCTGCAGTTCTTATAGACACATGTGCCCGTAACACTTTTATTTCCATGACCCTCTTTCAGATCTCGGGGATTCTGGTGGAGTTGTTGAATCTATCCTTTCTTCTAGAGACTCCTACGGGAGAGGATTCAATGATTACACATTTGTTCCAGTAGTGTGAGACTACACTAGGAGGCGAGAGCTTCAACTGGGCTCTTTTAGTAGCGGTGTCGAGGCCTCATGACGTCATCTTGGGCATGGATTGATTATCTAAAGTCCATGCTCAGATTGACTATATTACGCACAAAGTGCGGTGTGTCTCTGAGGATGGGACCATGTTTTCCTTAATCGGAGAAAGGGGATCCTTTGCAGCATAGGATGGACTCACCAGGGGGAGGGTGCTTTCAATCACACATCAGTTGGCTAGCCCTACCCTTGGAGTGGATGATGTAGAGATTTTGAGATATCCTGTAGTGGAGGAACAGTACAATAATATTTTTCCCAAATGATGTTCCAGGTCTACCTCCTCATAGAGATGTGGAATTTTACATCAAATTGTACCCCGGGATGGCCCCGATATCTAATCTAGCATATCTACTAGCTCCAACAGACCTTCAACTGCTGTGAGTATAGCTGGAGGACATGAAAAAGAAGGGGATCATTAGGCCCAGTTTTTATCCTTGGGCACCCCCAATTTTGTTCTCCAAGAAGGAAGATGGGACATTGAGACACAATGTGGACTATCTGCACTTGAACCAGGTGACCATGAAAAACAAGTACCCACTACTGAGGAATGATGATCTTTTTGATCAGTTAAAGGGGGCACGGTGGTTTTCAAAGATAGACCTATGATCAGGCTACCAGTAGCTCAGGTTATGAGATGAGAATGTGAAGAAGACAAACTTCAGTTGTCAGTATGGCCCCTATGAATTCTTGGTTATGCCATTCGGTATGACCAATGCCCTAGTAGTGTTCATAAGACTCAAGAACATGATATTCCGTCCATACCTTGATCTCTTTGTGGTATTATTCATCGATGACATCCTAATATACTAAACTATAGAGGAGGAGCATGCCTACCATCTGTAGATAGTTTTGGACACACACCGAGAGCACTTAGATTATGGTAAGATCTCAAAGTAACAGTTCTAGATACGATAGGTTTACTTTCTAGGACACGTTATCTTGGAGGATAGAGTTGTTGTGGATCCAGAAAATATTGAGGCTATGCTTTCTTGGGAGCCACCTAGGTGTGTGATGGATGTGCAGAGTTTCTTGGGTTGGGCTGGATACTACCGAAGGTTTTTTCCTGACTTTTCCAGATTTGCATCACCCTTATCAGTGTTAATGAAGAATGGGAAACCCTTCATGGGTTGGATAAATTTCAGCAGAGTTTCTAGGATCTGAAAAAGATACTAACTAGTTCCCCCATCTTGAGGATACCAGAGGAGGGCGTTGGGTACGTAGTCTACTACAACGCATCTGAGGCCGGACATGAATGTGTTCTGATGCAAGAGAGAGCAGTGATCGTGTAACACCCTGAGATTTTATGAAAAATATTATTTTAATTTCATTAATGTCTTGTGTTTTATTCTACACCAAGATTATCTTGCACTATACGCAACACCGGATTAGCTTGCAGTATACGCAACACTATTCTTGGACCGTGTTACACACAATATTGATAATAGTTATTCTACGCAACATAGAGTATATATATATATATATATATTCAATGTATAAATGAAATATGGTTGGATTCTTTTATACGAAACAACGAAGGATTCTTTCACAACACGCAACCCTGATTTGGCTTGCATTACACGCAATCGCGACCTTCCTCGATAGCGTGTGTTGTACGCAATACTGAGTTTTAATAAACAACGATATATTAATATAATATTTTCATGAACTAGACGTTATGAATAGTGTTAACTAAATTTTGAATTGTATAACATTATTATTCATCTTACACATTTCTAGAACATGGTATAAGAACAAAATAAATTTTTTGGGTAAAATAAGTATTTTTAAAAAAATGCAGTTTTGCCACCTTTTGATGGCGCACCCACTTCAAATCTAGTTTTTGACATGTTTAAAAGTTCAATTTGACAAAATAAAATTCTTCTTTTGAATCAGGATATAATAATTTACATTAGATAATGTTTTAGATATTTTTCCGATAACTTTCATATTTTAATGAATAGTAAAAACACGCTATATTTTAATTAAAAACAACTTTTTTCATCGTAATATCTTATGTGGTTAAATTATAATATTGAATGGTTTTAAAGTATAAATAGAATATATTTTTAACATTTAATATAATGTATGACATTAGCATTGATTTTACATTGAATTCGTAGGTTAAATCAATTCAATCTTTTGCAATGTTTTAAAGAAAACCCGTTTTCTTTCGACAACGGGATTAATTTTCATTTAATTTCTGCAACTTTTGTGTATTGAATTTGGAAAAATGGATTCAATATTTGGAATTAGTTGATCCAAATTATGTTAATAAGCTACTTTTTTATTTTTGGGAATTATGAATAGTAACTCCGGTAAATTTTATTTACCATTGTTAAAGGTAAATCGGGTAATTAAGGGTAAATATAATATTTTAAAATTAGCCTAACAAATGTCAAAATCCTATTGGATGACTAAAAGTCGACCCATATCACCTAAGGGTCGGATTAGATTCATTTAATTAAATTTTTTCAATGAAAATAATTTAATTATTATTAAAACCAAAGAATTTGACAACATGTCACTTTCTTAAATCTTATAAGTATACTAATTTTAATCTAGTGATAAACTTCATGAATCATAGAACATGAATAGTCTCCAGAAATCTAATACAATTATCTACATCATAATAATTTATTTATAATTCTTAGGGATTAAATAATTATCATTTATTATGACACAAATATGATGCAGTAATTGACTTATTAATAAAATATTGACATAATTGATGTTATAAATGCCCAAATAAATGAAATTTTAGACTTTTTATGACATAAACTAATTTTATAGGTTAATATGACATGTTATTGTTGTTTTAAGTAACTTGTTTCAAACTTATCATTCTGTTATGAATTTCATAAAAATCATGTACCAAATAGTGTCAAAATTGACATAAAATAGTTTTTAAAACAAATATTATATTATTAATTGTTATTTTATTCCTAAAAATCTAATGTTTGGCCAAATGACATAGATAAGATTATATATATTAATAATTAACAACTTTGGGTTCTTTTGGCTTGATATAGTAAATTTATTAACTATATAGTGTAAGAAAACAAAAAGACACGGTAAAAGTTAAATTATTTAACATAGAGTTAAATCTAATTGATAAGGTTAAAATAATAACCTAAAATTTTATAAATCCTATTGTATAAGAGGATTTAGACCCATACCCACCTTATCCTTGAAATAAATCAATTTGGAGCTATTTAAAACCGAACATGACTTTATAATAAAATAATATTTTTAGTTATTCCAAAGGTGCCCCTCTCCTCCCTTATAAAAGGTCACCTCCTCCCTCTCTTCCTCACACAACTTTGAACCTTCCAGCTCAGACAACCACTGACAAATTCTCTTCTCCACTTCCCTAGAAACATCCTAGATGTTCCGTTTTTCCTCAAAGACTAATTTTAGTGCCCTAAGAGGAGGTCTCAAAGAGGCGCTTCAAAGAAGAGGTAATATCCATTACAGATCCTTTCCAATTTCTTTCTTCTTCAACTTCTTCTTATTTAGTTGTTTCATTATGAAGTAATAACATCAGTATCATTCATATACTGATATGTTATTATAAGTATGAAACAACCCTATTTAACCATCTATCCATCCAACGGAAAATGAAATCACCGCGCGTGCGTACGTACGGAATACCGTCTCCACGCCGTGGTGTAAGCTATTTTCCGCCACCACCTTAATAGGATGGGTATAATGGGGTAATGAGTAACTATATATGATTATTATAAATTGATATTGATACTGAAATAGTATACATACACTTTAACACAATTCCACGACCATGGGAACGATATCATCACTCGTGCGTACGTACAGACTACCGTCTCCACGACGCGATTAGATTCATTATCCCTGTTAACCATTCCAGAATGATTATAAAGTATATATAATGAATAATAATGGAATATATGACATGGTAAATCTAATGGATTTATGTATATATATATATATATGTCATCTACTTACTTCCATTCAAGACAATAAGGAAAGGAAAGTAGCGTTCATGCGTACGTACGGACTACCGTCTCCATGAACGGTGTGTTTCCTTTCATTTATCTATCTATTTTATATATATATATATATATATATACTGAATATATTTGATATATAAATCATTCTATATATTCTGGAAGTAAGTAAATCATGATATATTTAATAATAATGTCAAGAACAACAAGTCCAAACACCTCCGATAAATGAGACGATTTACCCAAAACGCTACTTTAACCTGAATTTACAAAAACGGGTAATATAAAGTCATAAGTGGACCATATATGATATAATAACAATGAATATGATTCTGTAATAAGTAAATAACATGATTTAAATCATTATACAGGAGGTTCGGACACGTACAAAGCAAGTCGGACCTAAGGTAATGGAAAATATCACAATCTCATTTTTATCCGAGATTGTTCTTACATTGGCATTTACTGGGGTGTATTTTATAATCCACATCCATGTTCCCTAAATATGTAATTTTGTTTCCATCCACTTACAATAGTTTAAATCCAATTTTACCCTTCGGTGAGTTTTTAGTAAAGAATATGAAAGGAATCTTTTGTCGTTTTTTGTACGAGGTACTTTTTGACTTTTTCGACAAAAGTACGAGAAGAATGTTTTTTTAACTTATACGACATGAATGGATTTTTTAAACATTATTTCCAAGAAGATTCCTTTACAAGTTTTCAAGTTTATTTTTAATCAACTTCTTTTATTTTAATGTCGTATGACATGTTATGAAAGGAAAAATGTTTTTGAAGAAGAAAGGATATTTTCCTCAAGAATGGAGTTCAAGTGGTTTATCAAAATTATTTTCCATCTAAGATAATAAAGGGTTCTATTTTTATCCCTATTATTACATTGATTTGATCATGTTGTGATGGAAGTATTTTTATGAATTCCTTTATCTTGTATGAATTATTTTATGATGTCATGATGTTTAAGATTCCCATTTTTATTACATGGGTTATGCTATGATGTATGTTTTATGATTTTGTGGGACACATAAGGATGGTATCATTATGAGATGGGTGGGACCTATATCTCCCTCCAATGCATTGGGTAAATATTTTATATCTCATGAGATAGACATGGCTGGAACGGTAGGTTATACCGGTTCAGTGAAACAGGACTGAAACGAGGGTGACTCGGTTCATAAAGGGACTTTGTCCACTAATATAGTCTTGGCAATGAGTCTTGACTAACAATATATGATTCCATATTATAATGTGTGTATGCCACAAAGTTTCATGTTTTAAGTTATGATTATTGGGATTACATTTCACTACTATGATTTATCCTAGGTTATGAAATTATGATCTCTTTTGTAGGTTAAGATTTTCAAAAGATATGTTCTTATGAATATGATGTGATTGATATTTCTTTTGTTTACCCTTACTGAGAATTTGAGCTCACCATTTTTAGGTTTTATTTTCCCCAGGATATAAAGAATGGTTTTAGGTAAAAAAGGGAAGATCTTTATGGGAGATGTTGAAGATCATTCACCACGATTAGAAGATTATATTCTGAGTTTCCAAAGACACTAAACTATTACGATCCTTGTGTGTGTGTTTTTGTTATGTACTAAGTATTCTGCAAATTTAATGTAATGTCAATGTACGTTAGGATTCGGGTCTCTACAGTTGATATGAGAGGAGAAGTTTAGTCAACCTTTGGAAACTAGGATGTGAAAACGTTAGTGAGATCCCTAGAGATATTTCTAAGGTATGTCTAGGGATGTCCCTAAGGATAAGTATACGTATAGGATATAGTGCTAGAACTATGGTAACGATATTAGATTAAACCAAAGATGTTAGATATTGAAGTTACTCCCCCTTTATTATGATTTTTTCCTCTCACACTATTCTTTTTGGGTTTTAGAAAATGGCTGGAAACAAGATAATTCATGATAATGGAGGATATGATGGACAATGGAATGATATTCTTCATGAGCATCCAAATGAAATGGGATTTGGAAGTCCAAAAATAATTATTATGCCGAATCAGCAATCTCATAATATGATCAATAAAGTAAAATTTGGTAAGTTTCCTGACTCGGCTAATAAGAGAAAGATGGAGTTTCATGATGATCATAGAGGAAAGAAAGTTCAATTTCCCCTATGTAAATCATGTGGGAAGAGGCATCAAGGAGAATGTTTCAAAGGAACTGGAAGATGATTTGGGTGTGGAAAAGAAGGACACAAAGCCAGTAAGTGCAAAGGAAAAGGTTCAGTTAACACCAGGGATGAGGATAATGGTATTGCTATGACATCAACAATGGTTAAATGATTTAAATGTGGAATGTACGGGCATTATGCAAACCAATGCCCTAAGGGAAAGTCTCATGAAGAGAATCAGTATGGTCGTATGGGTAGTATTTATGTGGATGATGATGAAGAGACTACAAATGATATGTGAGATGAAAGAATTGTTGAAGCTCGGTCAATGGTTTAAGAATGTAGTGGAATGATTAAATGTTTATCATGTGTAATGTTGTATAAGTAATCTCATAAAGAGACATCTATGGATTGTTACACTGTTGTCTTTTCTTGAGTTTTGAAAGTGTATGATTAATGTTACCAGTATTCATGAAAGGTTATTCAGATATTTTTGGAATATAGATGATATGCACATAATGAAGGGATAAGGAGAAAATTAAATGTTTGATAGTATTCATGAGCTCCTGACTGATATAAGGAGAAGGTTATATCATGGTTTGAGTATATAGAATTTTTGAATTTTGGTATGTGGAAAGAGTTAACTTTTGACAGCATTCATGTTTTCACTAAGGTTCAATGGGTATTCATTCTTCAAGAGAATACAAGATTAAGGTATTCACATGTTTGTAATTTGACCAACAAGATATATCTTATGATATGAGCTTGGACCGAAGTATTTTAGATAAGCCTAAATATTAGAATGGATTATGTTGGACATAAGTTAGGATAAAACTTTTTTCGATATTATTGATGGGATGTTATAGTAATATAGCTTTAGAAAAACGACAACCTGCAGGATGAGCGACAGCCCATCGCGTCGGACAAGGCTGTGGGAATCGAACCCACAACCGAAGTGCGACTGGCCTTTATCACCTAACACTGGCCTACAGGAAGTCCCTATTTATTAGAAACTAGTTTTATTATATTAAGCAGTACGATATATGAAGTATAAGTCCATTTTAGGAACCATATATGATTAATCTCACTATATAATGACTTATGTATATTTAACAACTTTTTCTAACCTTTTCTTTGACATAGATGGAATGACCCGTCATTCTATCACATGATATGCTAACACTTCACGAATAACAAATTCAACTTCATTTATTTAAGAGATGAAGTAGAAATTGTTCAAGGCACGAACAACAGTGAGATTGTACCAAAATAAAGTAAGTATTTATTCTAATTCAAATTATTCAACTTTAGGGAAACGATCTTGAAAACCAAAAATGTTTTCCTAGTGCTCTTATATCTGATTAATCAGATGGTACCTTAGATCGTCACAAATTTATGGATTTGTGATTGTTGTCTTTTCCATAGCCATGTTCTCTACCACTCTCCATCAGAACATGATGGTTAGATTTTTCTTCCATATCCATATTTTCACCTATGTGGAAACCCAGTGATTAGTTTATTTGGGTAACCATTACGCTTCATACTTTTGTTTTTAAAGATTGGTTTTGGTATTCCTTTTTACGATGTGGGTTTCTATTAAAGAAACTTTCAATTAGTAAACCATTTATAACCCCGACGAATTTCGAGGGTGAAATTCATTTTATGGGGGGTAAAATGTAACACCCCGAGATTTTATGAAAAATATTATTTTAATTTCATTAATGTCTTGTGTTGTATTCTACACCAAGATTACCTTGCACTATACGCAACATCGTATTAGCTTGCAGTATAAGCAACACTATTCTTGGACCATGTTACACACAATTTTGATAATAGTTATTCTACGGAACATTAAGTATATATATATATATATATATATATATATTAAATGTATAAATGAAATATGGTTGGATTCTATTATACAAAACAACAAAGGATTCTTTCACAACACGCAACCCTGACTTGGCTTGCATTACACACAATCACGACCTTCCTCGATAGCGTCTGTTGTACGCAATAGTGGGTTTTAATAAACAACGATATATTATTATAATATTGTCATGAACTAGCCTTTATGAATAGTGTTAACTAAATTTTGAATTTTATAACATTATTATTCATCTTACACATTTCTAGAACATGGTATAAGAACAAAATAAATTTTTCAGGTAAAATAAGTATTTTTCAAAAAATGCAGTTTTGCAGCCTTTTGATGGCGCACCCACTTTAAATCTAGTTTTTGACATGTTTATAAGTTCAATTTGAAAAAATAAAATTCTTATTTTGAATCAGTATATAAAAAATTACATTAGATAAAGTTTTGATATTTTTCAGATAACTTTCATATTTTAATGAATAGTAAAAACACGCTATATTTTAATTAAAAACAACTTTTTTCATCGTAATATCATATGTGGTTAAATTATAATATTTAATGGTTTTAAATTATAAATAGAATATATTTTTACCATTTAATATAATTTATGACATTAGCATTGATTTTACCTTGAATTCGTAGGTTAAATCAATTCAATCTTTTACAATGTTTTAAAGAAAACCCGTTTTCTTTCGACAACAGGATTAATTTTAATTCAATTTCTGCGACTTTTGTGAATTGAATTTGGAAAAATGGATTCTATATTTGGAATCAGTGGATCCAAATTATGTTAATAATCTACTTTTTATTTTTGGGAATTATGAATAGTAACTACGGTAAATTTTATTTACCATAGTTAAAGGTAAATCGGGTAATTAAGGGTAAATATAATATTTTAAAATTACCCTAACAAATGTCAAAATCTTATTGGATGACTAAAAGTCGACCCATATCACCTAAGGTTTGGATTAGATTCATTTAATTAAATTTTTTCAATGAAAATAATTTAATTATTATTAAAACCAAAGAATGTGACAACATGTCACTTTCTTAAATCTTATAAGTATAATAATTTTAATCTAGTGATAAAATTAATGAAACTTCTAAAATGAATAATATCCAGAAAGATAATACAATTATATACATCATAAGAATTTATTTATAATTCTTAGGGATTAAATAATTATCATTTATTATGAAACAACGATGATGCAGTAATTGTCTTATTAATGATATATTGACATAATTGATGTTATAAATGCCCAAATAAATGTAATTTGAGACTTTTTATGACTTAAACTAATTTTATAGGTTAATATGACATGTTATTGTTGATTTAAGTAACTTGGTTTGAACTTATCATTCTGTTATGAATTTCATAAAAATCATGTACCAAATAGTGTCAAAATTGACATAAAATAGTTTTTAAAACAAATATTATATTATTAATTATTATTTTATTCCTAAAAATCTATGGTTCGGCCAAATGACTTAGATAAGATTATATATATTAATAATAAACAACTTGGGGTTCTTTTGTCTTGATATAGTAAATTTATTAACCATATAGTTTAAGAAAACAAAAAGACACGGTAAAAGTTAAATTATTTATCTTAGAGTTAAATCTAATTGATAAGGTTAAAATAATAACCTAAACTTGTCTAAATCCTATTGGATAAGAGGATTTCGACCCATCCCCACCTTAGCCTCGAAATAATTCAATTTGAAGCTATATAAAACCGAACATGACTTTATAATAAAATAATATTTTTAGTTATTCCAAAGGTGCCCCTCTCCTCCCTTATAAAAGGGCACCTCCTCCCTCTCTTCCTCACACAACTTTGAGCCTTCATGATGGGAAAAACCCTGCCAAATTCTCTTCTCCACTTCTCTAGCAACATCCTAGAGGTTCTGGTCTTCCTCAAAGACCAATTTTAGTTCCCTAAGAGGAGGTCTCAAAGAGGCGCTTCAAAGAAGAGGTAATATCCATTACCGATCTTTTCCAGTTTCTTTCTTCTTCAAATTCTTATTCTTTATTTGTTTCATTAAGAAGTAATAACATCAGTATCATTCATATACTGATATGTTATTATAAGTATGAAACAACCCTATTTAACCATCTATCCATCCTACGGAAAATTAAATCACCGCGCGTGCGTACGTACGGAATACCGTCTCCATGCCGTGGTGTAAGCTATTTTCCGCCACCACCTTAATAGGATGGGTATAATGGTGTAATGAGTAACTATATATGATTATTATAAATTGATATTGATACTTAAATATTATACATACACTTTAACACAATTCCACGACCATGGAAACGATATCATCGCTCGTGCGTACGTACGGACTACCGTCTCCACGACTTGATGAGATTCATTATCCAAGTTAACAATTCCAGAATGATTATAAAGTATATATAATGGATAATAATGAAATATATGACATGGTAAATCTACTGGATTTATGTATATATATATATATATGTCATCTACTTACTTCCATTCAAGACAATAAGGAAAGGAAAGCAGCGTTCAAGCATACGTACGGACTACCATCTCCATGAACGGTGTGTTTCCTTTCACTTATCTATCTATTATATATATATATACTGAATATATATGATATATAAATCATACTTTATATTCTGGAAGTAAGTAAATCATGATATAAGTAATAATAATGTCAAGAACAACAAGTCCAAACACCTACGATAAATGAGACGATTTTACCCAAAATGCTACTTTAACATGAATATACAAAAACGGGTAATATAAATCATAAGTAGACCATATATGATATAATAACAATGAATATGATTCTGTAATAAGTCAATAACATGATTTAAATCATTATACAGGAGGTTCGGACACGTACAAAGCAAGTCGGACCTAAGGTAAGGGAAAATATCACAATCTCATTTTTATACGAGATTGTTTTTACTTTGCCATTTACTAGGGTGTATTTTATCATCCACATCCATGTTCCCTAAATATGTAATATTGTTTCCATCCACTTACAATATTTTAAATACAATTTTACCCTTCGGTGAGTTTTTAGTAAAGAATATGAAAGGAATCTTTTGTCGTTTTTCATACGAGGTACTTTTTGACTTTTCCGACAAAAGTACAAGAAGAATGTTTTTTTTAACTTATACAGAATGAATGGATTTTTAAAACATTATTTCCAAGAAGCTTCCTTTACAAGTTTTCAAGTTTATTTCTAATCAACTTCTTTTATTTTAAAGTCGTATGACATGTTATGAAAGGAAAAAAAAATTGAAGAAGAAAGGATATTTTCCTCAAGAATGGAGTTCAAGTGTTTTATCAAAATTATTTTCCATCTAAGATAATAAAGGGTTCTGTTTTTATCCCTATTATTACATTGATTTGATCATGTTGTGATGGAATTATTTTTATGAATTCCTTTATCTTGTATGAATTGTTTTATGATGTCATGATGTTTAAGATTCCCATTTTTATTACATGGGTTATGCTATGATGTATGTTTTATGATTTTGTGGCACACATAGGAATGGTATCATTATGATATGGGTGGGACCTATATCTCCCTCCAATGCATTGGGTAAATATTTTATATCTCATGAGATAGACATGACTGGAATGGTAGGTTATACTGGTTCAGTGAAACAGGACTGAAACGAGGGTGACTCGGTTCAGAAAGAGACTTCGTCCACTAAGATAGTCTTGGAAATGAGTCTTGACTAACAAGATATGATTCTCTATGATTATGTGTGTATGCCACAAAGTTTCATGTTTTATGTTATGATTATTGGGATTACATTTCACTGCTATAATTTATCCCATGTTATGAAATTATGATCTCTTTTGCAGGTTAATATTTTCAAAAGATATGTCCATATGAATATGATGTGATTGATATTTATTTTTTTTTACCCTTACTGAGCATTTGAGCTCACCCTTTTTATGTTTTATTTTCCCCAGGATATAAAGAAAGGTTTTAGGTAAAAAAGGGAAGATCTTTATGGGAGATGTTGAAGAACTTCCGCCATGATTAGATGATTATATTCCGAGTTTCCAAAGACACTAAACTATTACGATCCTTATATGTGTGTTTTTGTTATGTACTAAGTATTCCTCAAATGTAATGTAATGTCAATGTACGTCAGGATTCGGGTCTCCATAGATCGGGTTTGTTTCCCAACAGTTGAGACAGCATGCTAAGAACTACGCTACTCATAAACTGGAGTTAGTAGCAGTGGTATTTTCCTTGATGATGTTTCCACATTACATGATGGGAAAATGTTTTACATCCTAATCTGATCACAATATTCTGAGGAATATCTTCCCTTAAAATGACCTGAACCTGAGACAGCGGCATTGGCTTGAGTTCCTCTAGGACTATGACATCAATAGAGTCTATAATCCAGGGAAGGGGAACGTTTTAGAAGATTCACTCATCATGAGATCTGGTATATAGTTTCTATGTGACATGACAAAGTAGCAATCCGCTTTGTGGATATCCTACATGGATCGAGATGGAGCAGCCTATCTTTGGACTCTGACAATCACTCCCCCACTCCTTCAGTGAGTCAGGGAGGCATAGCTTGGAGACACTGACTGTGAGGCTCAACATGCTCAGATATCCCCAGGATAGTCACCTGATAGATTTCATGAAGGTGGGGAGCACGTTATACACATTAGATGACGTACTATGGTACCGGTGGTGCTATGAGAGGAATTGTTTAGGGAGGTCTATATTTCCCCTCTAGCTGTACATCAAGGAGTGGAGAATATGTACTTGGACCATCGGTGTCAGCAGTGATGGCCAAGAATGAAGAATGTAGTGGTAGAGTTTGTCTCACGGTTCCTCACTTTTCAGCAAGTGAAGGTAGTGAATCAGGTTCCAACAGGCTTAGTCCAGCCACTAGAGGAGATAGAGTGGATGTGGGATGGAATTTCCATTGACTTCATGACAGGACTTCCACGCATGTCCATGGTTCATGATTCTATCTGGGTGATCATTGACTGACTCGCTATGTTGGACCACTTCATACCTATCATAGAGCAGGGATCGGTAGAGGGATAGGGACGCCTCAACGTATAGGAGATTTTACGACCTCATGGATTTCATTCGATGATTGTCTCCAATCATGATGCACGTTTTACATCCCAATTATGGAAGGGGTTGTCAGAGGCGTTCAGAACACATCTTCGACTGAGCTCCCCCTTTCATCCTCATATGGATGGTCAGATAGAGTGGACCATTCAGACTATTGAGGACATGTCATGTTCTTTCATCCTAGATTTTATCCGCAGCTGGGAGGATCACTTTTCTTTGATGGAGTTCACATACAACAACAGTTATCACTCCACTATTGTTATGGCACCATTTGAGGGATTGTATGGTCGACCTTGCAAATTACCTCTATACTGGACTGACCCTGGGGAGTCATCACTCATGGGACTGGAGATGGTATGAGCTACCATGGAGAAGGTGTAGATCATTCAGGAGCAGATGAATAATACACAGAGCAGGCATAGGACTTACGCTGATAGGAGATGGAGACCTCTTGAGATTGAGTATGGTGACCATGTCTTTCTACAAGTCTCACATCAATGAGGTTTTCTGAGATTTGTCCAAAGAAACAAGTTATCTCTGAGGATTATCAGACCCTTCCAGGTCCTCAGCAGAGTTGGCGTTGTGGTGTACCGCCTAGCTCTCCACCCTTAGTTGCACTAGGTGCACGATGTTTTCCATGTATCCTAGCTGAGGAGATACGTACATGATTGTTCACACATCATTGATTGGTGTGAGTTGGACTTATACGATGGAGAAAAGTTTTTGGATGTTCCAGTATAGATTTAGGATCGACAGGATAGAGTCTTATGTGGGCGACTGATACCTCTGCTAAGCATTGATTGGAAGAATGGGAACCTCCAAGAGAGAACATTGGAACAGGATGCCCAGATTCGTGATCAGTACCCCCACATGTTTCCCTAGTTATTGTTGTGCCTTTTGGGGATGCAAAACCATAAGGTCGGTGAATTTAAAGACCCGGATTTTTTCATGTAAATTTTTTTAATTATATGGAATTATTACGAGACTGTGAAAATTAATGGCGTATGATTCCAATGCCCGGTGTTCCCAAAATGAAATTCTGAACTTTTTTTCAGGTACGTTTAGAAAAAGCGTGAGGGGCATTTTCTAACTATTGAACTGGTGCTCAGAATTGAAATCTTAGAACACTATAGAACATGAAGCGTTGATATTTTCTTAAGGAGACCATCACCTCAATCACAAAAGGTCGGGGTGGATGTTGGTTTTCTGGTTCTCTCGAAGTACCGATATGCGCTTAAGGAGACCTTCATCTTGACCGCAGTAGGTCGAGAGTGGAAGTTTATTTTCTAGTTTTCTTGGGAGAGTTAAAAGTAATAATAAAAATAAAACAGTTAGATTTTATTTTTATGAATCCTCCCATTTGAATCTTGGTGGTGGGTACCCCCGACCCTAAACCTCTCTTTTATTGTGAGGTAACTCTTGGAATTCTCCCAATTAATTATCCAACATTAATTGACTTGTAAACATAAATTAATTAAGTTTTCTTTACACCTCTCATGGGGGAAATCATTGGTGAAATGGAGAGGAGGGTTTTGATGGAGAATTATCAATGTAGGAACATCCTCCAACGAAGAACATCCTCAGAATCAAGAATGAGGATGATGCTTGAGCTCAGAAGGGGAGTGTTTTGCATGAGCGACGAATGACGACATCTTCATCTTCTTCCCCACACCATCACCAATGATATAACTAGGTATGGTTTGTTTAAGATTGTTCTTCGTTAATTTATGTTAAATCATTCTTCTCAAGCCACATGATATCGGTCTAATGAAGAGGGTGAGGGCCAAACAAACACTGCCTGATCCCTCCACAATCTTCGTTTTCTGACATGTTATTCATGGGAAAACATCGGGATGTGCCGAAGCCCGCCGACACAATGCCACCGAAAACTAACGCTGGCAGGGCACAAGGAGGCGGTTGGCACTCTAGTCAGCCATGATAGTGGTGGTGGAGCAACTGCACCACCGGAGGAGGCCATGGCAGAGGAGGACAGCGGCCAGCACACTGGCCAATCGTATGGAACTAGGGCGGCGTGCATCTGCGCCACCTGTAGTGGAGGAGGTTGCAGCTCGTCGGCCATGGTGGAGATGGGGGGTGACTGGACCCACGAATAGCCATGTGGAGGCAGGGCAGTGGGCATCTGCACTGCTGGATAAGGAGTAGGTCCCAGCTGATTAGCCACGTCGGTGCACACAAAGGGCGGCCAACACACGAGCGGTCGTGGGAGGACAGCGGCGTCGTCACACCGCTGAAAGGGGGAAGCCGGCCGAAACTGCTGGTCAACCACGTCACGCCGATAAGGACCACATCGGCAGGTCCTTTATTCCACTAGGTGGTTCCACATGGCACTGTTGGGATGGACAAACTGAATTGCCTTTTTCCCAT
Source organism: Viscum album (assembly GCA_963277665.1). NCBI lineage: Eukaryota > Viridiplantae > Streptophyta > Magnoliopsida > Santalales > Viscaceae > Viscum > Viscum album. The sequence goes on along the minus strand of CAUJRU010002429.1, from coordinate 43,298 downwards.
TTGGGATTCGAGGGAGAGCATCTCCTGAGTGTCGGCTGTGGCAGACCCCACAATAGTGATCCTCCTTGGCCGCGGGCCATCCAGTGGGTCGGGCCACCCCCTTTGTGGGCCAGATTGAACTGCAGCCCTACAGGTTGGGTTGAGCTGACCCAAACTGGGTTGGACCGGACTCGGGCCCATCTGGACCCAGATACGCCTTTTTCATAACTTGAGAACTGAGTGTCTATTTGATAAACCGTTAGTTGCACTAGATTACTTGGAACGAAAGGGACCATTTGGTATAATCCACTTGAGTTTTGGATAAAGGTGGAGTATGACCAGGTTGGATCAAACGAAAATCCAACTTGGCCCTCAGAACAGAAACACTAATAACTTTCGGATCAGGCGCCCGATTGACACGACATCAGTCGCGTTGGGGACCTATTTTCATGACGGACCTTCATGATACCTCTTAATGTCACTTCATGGTAATTGATGGATCGGCCAATGTCTTGAGGAGAAGATCATTCCAGAATCTTGTGCGCTTAGTGTGGAAACCTTGTGGCTGGCTGTAGTTGAAAAATCTAAAGATCCTATGATGGTTATCTTCAAATCTTGTGTGGGACATCCACAAATATTTTTTGGTCATATTTGGATCCTGTTTGGGTCAGAATCTTCGGATCATGTGTGGGTTATCTTCAGATCCTATATGGGACATCTAAGATCTTGTGTGTGTCAGCAACAGATCTTCTTGATGAAGTGAGATGGTCTAGCGACACAGCTAATCATCTATACTTCTGTACATAAGTTATACCAAGTGTGAGTTGAGTCTTTACCTTTATTGTACACTTCTATGTGGTGATACCTTAGTGGTATTCTTCTGTGTGGTGTTACCTTTGTGGTAATTACATTCATGGTGGAACATGTTTGATACTTCTATCTTTGTGGTGTTACTTGTGTGGTACTTCTACCTTCGTGGTGTAACCTTTGTTTAAATCTTCTCTCACGTGTGAGATGAGTATATATTGATAAATTAGGTGTATGTATGGGAATATAACAAATTATTGTTGATGAATATGGCTTCGTTATTTGAGATTGAACTCTTTATTGTGGTTTATCCTTTTTGGATTCTGAGTGACCTTTGGGGGTCTCAGGGACCCTACTGAGTATCGTTATACTCACCGCCACACGAGATACGCCCACACCTCGTTGTGTCTTATGCAGATGACAGAAAACAATTATTGAGTTCTAGAGGCTTTATGGAGGTGGACATGAGACGAGATGATCTGCAAGGATGACCATTTTAGTTTTATAAATAGCCGTTAGGTAGGATCCTTGGCAGGAGTTCGCAGGAGAGGTTTTCTGTTTTACTTGTACTTTTTAGTTGGGCTTTTATTATGTTCATCTACTTACTGTACACACCATGTTTACTATATAGTTTACTTTTTGATTTTGTCTTTTGGTGTTCTTGGTTTTTGTTAGTTTATAAGTTTAATGTAAATACCTTCCCAGTTTTAGGGATATGCCTTTCTGGTGCAAGTCGCTAGCCCCTGGCCTATAGAAGGCGGGTTTCAGGTAGTCATAGCACATGCCCTGGGGGACGGGTCATGACACCTACTGTGGATTTCAGTGATCATAAAAATCTTATCATTCTAGTTGTAGGTTCAAATTTTGGTTGAGGTTCCCTGGTAGGTGATCGTTTTTGGAGTTGGGTTAGTTTTTTGGTTGGAGGTAACCAAAAGGTCACATGGAGATCATGTGAAAACTGTTCAGATTTTCTTCTTTTAGATTTTAGTCCGCTTGGTTGTATTTTGTATCAGGATCAACTGTTTATTTATTTATGTTCAGTTATTGGTTTGTATGTATTTTTTGGTTCTATTTATTTATTTGGACCTAGTCATTTTATTTTGGGCTAAATCAATCCCTCATGTATGTTTTGATACCTTTCACTAGTTTCCAGCCAGTGGGGATCGAGAACGCCCCCTAGGCCATGTTGCGGACCTGTTCGGGTGACCGAGTCCAGGTTGACCCAACTTTGATCATGATAGTTACCATTTTCAACCATAACCATACACACTAGCAATAGAGACATTATTTTCAATGGAATAATGGGATGAATAATCAACTAGAAAAATAAGCTGCTTTTATTTAAATGTAAATTATCTCTCATTAATACTATCCCTTTCTAAATTCCCAGCATAATCACAATTTTTTAATTTAAGAATGTTGTTATTAAGAACATAGAAAAATCATTCTTTAGTTTCTTTAGTTATAAAATTTGAGAGAATCATATCAACTAAGGGTTTTGGAAAATAATTACAAACATATCATAAATTTATCATCCACACGAGGAACATCAATTAGTTTATACATTTCATTCAATCCAAATTATAATAGGATCACATCATATGAAATATTATTTGGGTTCATTTTTTAGAGATAAATATGGAAAACCTATAAATTTTATTCAAACAATGAACCCATAATTATCTCATCTATTGATAAGTCTTTATGTTTCTCTTCCTGTCAAGATATACAATTTTTTATGGATACAAGGGAGATGATATGTACTATTTTGGAAATACAACATAGTTGGAAACACATAATACTTTTTATTTTTACCCATATTAGAGATTTCCTTCAAGTAAGAGAATAATAACTCAAGTTTCTTTATCATTTAACTTTATTAGAATAAAAAATATTGTTCATAAATGTTAAACTCATTAAAACCAATGATATTTGTTATTCACTCCTATAGGTTTGATATTTTTTAACATGTAGGTTTTATACAATCTTTATCATTCTTGAAAAGGGTCTAATCATTTGGTTAATGTTTTATATAATGGTGTTATATATTTTAAATTTGTCTTAATTTTCTTAAACACGTGAAATGTAGACATTACCACTAATAATGTGATCAATGATAATGAAATTTCTCTAGAATCAAAAGTCTTAGGTTATAGTAATTTGAAAATAAAATTGTATGTTAAATTATTAAATGATGGAGATTGGGCTCATTTTATCTAGAAAATGTTTGGTGCATATTTTTTTGTTAAAGTGATCCTTTAATAATTTTAAAAAATAATTTTTTACGGTCCCACAATGTTGACTCTACTTCATTGGAAGGGAACATTCACATTACCACTTTAATTGTTGTTATTAGAACCTATGGAAATATCACAACTTATATTGGCATCATGTGATTCCCAATAGCATTTATCATTTGTGAATAAATAATTATGCATCAAAATATAATTGATTTCATTGATTAAAGGCTACGAAGACACTCATTCAATTATGAACTTGTAATTTCTCCCTACTACATCACATAACAACATTACTAATGAGATATATAGTAAATTAGTGCGTTAGATACCATCATCTTAAGGGAATAATATAGGTGATGCATGTGTGGGTGGTACATTTCATGGGTAAAATGTTTTAAGATAAAACATGCTCAATCCTTCTAAAACATAATAATTTATCTGTATTTGGTTACTCGATCATAGTAGAGGAAAGTGCACTACTCAGTAGTCTATCCCTTTATTAGGATTACAAAAAAGCCTTGTCAATTGTAGAAACCATCTTTGAACAGATTTAAAAATTCACATATTTGAACACCATGACCCACTAGATGGTTTTTAACCACTTAGTGGAGTGTAGGGTGCTATTGGTTTAGTACGTAGGGATCCAACAAAGTAGACATGAGTGGAATATAGTGGAAGACTTTGTGGATTTAAGAAGAGATCTAGAATATGAGTACATGGTGTTTCCTAATATTGGATCCCTACCCCAATACTAGAATATTGTATTGGTTAGTGATTCTATCCAACTTCACAAAATTTATCCCCATTGATTTACTATTTGGAGGATTTTCCATTTAGAATAAAAATCTATAATTTATGACGAAAAGAAAGATAAATATATAGAAAGGTAAAACCAAACATAAAACTGGAAGCATTATATGAACAAAAATATCTAGGACATCCACTATATGTAACTAGTATCATCCCTTATAGTAACCTAAAACAATTATATAACTGTCTTATTAATGAAGGAATCCACATAGACAAAAGTACACAAAATAATCATATGTGGGTGGTGACTAATATCAAGTGTCTAAAGTGTAACATGGGATTTGATTTATCCTTTAATAGATCATATAAATAAAATATACATAATAATAGTAAAACAAAAATAATAAAAAATTATACCATAAATCAACAATAAAACATTGATATAAATCTCAAATATTACACACATGCCAAACATTAAAAAAATAATAATAATTGTTTCATGGAATATGTAATACAATTTCATATAATTGGAAAAAATCCAAAAAAAAATTAAAAAAAAATTGTGTACCTCATTCAATACATTCTAAAATCATCACTAATATCAAAGTCTCTAAATATTGGACACATGTGATCATATCCCATACCAACATCATAACCAATGTAAATACACATTTAAAATAAATAAACCAATCATTTGTGAGGAATGAATCTCATTAGGATACCACCCAAGGATCCAAATTTCTCCTTATTCTTAATGAATTCATATGAATATAAAGGAATATATACTATGAATTATGTATAAATATTCATAATACATATAAAAATTCCACATGTATACTAAGAAACATTAACATAGGTTTAAATTCATTAACCAACACATATATTATATCAAAATGGTTTTCAATTTATTTTATATAAAAATAGAGGGTTCAAACAGTATCCTTACAAAACAGATCGGATAATCCCCCTTATTATTGAATCCTGGCATAACTAAACCACCAAGAATGATCCCCATATTGTAAAAGTCACAGGATATTCAAACTTTTGGATCCTCCAGAAATATCCTAGAATAATGATTATCTTGCATTTTAACTGGCCCCATGGTTATTTCATATCATAACATTAGTATTACCTTAAGAATCAATACATATCCTTTTAAAACAACATGATAGTTACAAAATATTATATAATAACCATATTAATTACAACATAATTCAGAAGGAAAGATTAGGACATTTATCCATACACCATGATAAAAAAAATATTACATCATTAACAAATATATAAATAACACCTTTAAAATTTAAAACAAATTATTTTTTCACATATAAAAATTTAACTGTATTTTCAATACATTTACAACACATGAATCATTATTAAATCCAACATTATTTACCCCAAATCATAATTTAATCATCTAATTGTATATAAAAATAATGATTTAACTCCATGTATTTATAAAAGGGATTTTAATCCAATTTAAATATTTAAATCCATAAAAATATCCTCATTTATTTTCTTAATGAAAATTAGTCTCATTTATCAGTCTCATAAAATAACTACCAAAAATATAACCAACTATTCATTAATATTTTTCACATAAATTGAAAAAACATCACCATATTGTATATTTTTTCCTAATGATACACTACCTATTTTATTTATCAAAAATAATTATATAAATCAATTTCATTTTTTACCCTAAATTAAGAATCTTAAAAATGATCCTTAACAATTGTAAAATATGTAATATTATAATAATTTCCATCACAAATCCATTTTTAATTATAAAATTTATAAAAAAACTTTTTTAAATAAAAATCTATCAACAGGGACCTTCCCAATTTATTAGAAAATAAATCATTACTTACAATATATTAAACATTTTAATTACTAAGATATATCCCATTTTTATTTATGTCATTTATGTCTCATTATAGACTTTACTCAAAATTCACCACATTCTTGGTCATATCCAAGAATATCATTTCAGAACTCATTCTCATGAATTTGTAATTTAAAGCCCCATGTAAATAATTATAAAATAATTTGTAATTTATAGCATTATACCATTTCAATTATACCCCCAAATTATTCCCTTAAATGATCAAATTAATTTACCAAATATCATTTTATTTCAAAATAAATATCCAATTACCAAAATTAAATTATAGAATTATGAATCCATAATTTCCAACCCATATATAAAGTGGAAGAAATCTTGTTATATACATTTACATGACATCAATTTATTTACTTTTTAATTTAAATTCTATAATCTAATACCATAAATAATTTATTCATTTAATACACTTTTAATAAATAAAAAATTTACAAATTTATAAATTCTGGAACAAATAACAATATTAAGAAAATAAAATTCCCCATGTATATTCTCATTTAGATATCCTATAATAAATTAAAAAATTTCTATAATAATTATAAATAAAAATGATTATTAAACACACACAATATCAAATTTATTTATCTAAATTCTACACATCTACATTAATTTTCATCACAATTCTTCTCAAATTAATATCCTTAATAATATTGAATATTAATTTTCATACAAATAATTTTTAATAAAAAGTGTGAATTTTTTACACTAGATAAAAATGTAATTAAAATAATATTTTCATATAAAAATCTATCACTTAATATTAAATTTAATATAAGAATTTTAAAAACCCATAAATCACTTTTTACCCCAAGGTGTATTCATTTATTATTCATTAGATAGCTAATTTATAACAGAAATTCATACATGTTTTGTTTATTTAACTCACCGTCATTAATCATTAATTTATTCTTGAATTGGTATGGAATTACATAATAAAGATCCACTATTATATTAAATTCAATCATAACATTATCTAATGTTAACCTAAGTAGATAATTAAAATGATTATATAAGTATAAAACCACCACCCTCACTTAGGTCAGCAATATATGCAAGGATTATATGTCTAATTCCACCAATTTCATAAAATTAAATGAATTCATTGAAAACTACAGAAAAATAAATAATTAAATAATAATAAAGTATACCGTGAAGAATTTCAATAAAACAATAGGTCTTCATATCCTCTTACGATTTATATTCCCACATAATAAATGTATTAAAATCCAATTAATAATTTGTAGATAAATATTTAATAAAATCTACATAAGGGAGGAATGAGATTAACAAGAATAATTCCAATAAAATGATTTTGAAAGAAAAAAAAATTTCATGATCAGTAAAATATAATGCAACCCCTTAGTAAAGGGGAGTTGATTGAACCTACCTGAATCCTATTGGACACAAAAAGTCATCTAGTGGATCACTAGGGTCCAAATGACTAGTCATCATCTTTTTGATGGATTTTATATTGACACCTAAATGGATACAAATAATTCATTGGCCTTCAATGGAATTTTACTGGTTTTTTGCATTGAAAACATTGTTCATTTGACTCTTTCACCCCTTCCAAACAGTTTTAGTTTCTCCTCTACTAAAAAATTAAATCCAAAAGAAATAAATTTTATTTAAAACACAAAAAAAATCAAGAAATCGCTAAAAATATTTAATTCATTAAAAGTTCCCCACTAAAATGTTACGTATCCCCAAGAATATTCTATGAGTATCATTATTTAATGACTCCACTAATAAGATATTGAATTTCTTTTTGCTCTGAGAAAATAAAACAAAAATCCCCATAAGCCCAAAAAAATACACTACTCTATCTTGAAAGAATTTATGTTACCAAATAATTATTCCTTAAGATAGAACTTAATTAAAATTATTTGAGGATACCGAGCATATATGTAAACATAATAATTTCAATTCCACATGAAATCACTACCCAGCTAAAGATATCTAATATAATTTTAGATTACCCATCTCCAATGGTAATTCCAAAACTTTAAATATTATCATTTCACATGAACATTGAATGCATAAATAGTATGACCAAACAAGTTCTATATTACCCATTGATAATGTTCTTATTAGTAATTTTTCCAACTCCATCATAAATTAAAACTCTTGAATTAATTTTCATAAACCATACAACATATATAATTGGAGTATATAGAATTAATTTCCATGACTCAACTAAAAATATTGTCGGTACAAAAATCACATCAGTTTTAGCCTCATTCAAAAAAGATATAGTTAATAAAAATTATATAATTATATTTAATTTAGGTTATAATCAAAACCCAAATCATTAATTCCAAAATTATGTATTAAAATCAATCATAATGATAATAAAATAATTTCTAATCTAATAAAATTGTCTACATCATCATTCTATAAAACAATACCCATTATTAAATGTTTTAGTTACAAAGAATAATCTTTAAATATATGAATAAGCACCAAATATTTTCATTCAAAAAAACATCCAATTTAATTTTCCTTAAAAATATATAAATACCTCTATCAATAATACACTTATATTTTTCTAGTATTTACATAATATGATTAATCTAATAAAAAGCATTTTAAATTCTCATTTAACACTTAATTTCAACATAATCACTAATAACATAACTATATTTTGACAATAAATAGTTCACTAAACATAAAACCTAAGAAAAAACAGATACTGGGATAAAAAAATTGTATTTTCCACTCTCACTTGAAAAAAAAATTAACTTATATTAACCCAATGAACATAAAGTTCACTTTGATCTAGATTTTAGAATATAAAAACACAACCCCAATTTAACATCATTCACAAAAAATAATTAAACATTTAACCATATATGTAACACTTTAAACCTAATCCATAATACTCCATTATTCCCCTTTTTAATGTTTAATTTTAACTCAATCTCAATTTCCAATTAGTAACCATAATTCCAATTAAATCATAATCATTACTCAAAATTCAGTTTTTCATAATCCATTTATAGTGGTTTACAACTATTAAAACATGGAAAAAAGAAATAATTTATTATAAATCATTATAACTAAAGAATTTACTGAAATTCTAAATCAAATAATCATGATTCCAAAATTAATTATTTATGTTTTTAAAAATTACTCATTTTATTGTTGAAATATAAATTTAAATCCATATACATGACCCTTTGATAACATTTAAACAATAATAAAAAATTAACCATTTAAAACATGATCCAAGAATATCAAAGGATTCATATCAATATCAAATAATTCTAATAAATTTATTTCTCAAATTTTTAGCATAAAATTATACACAATAAGAAATTTATTTAATTCAATATAATATTATTTTCATAGATTATAATTATTTTGATAAAATTTTTAATGACACTGAGAAACTTTTAAATTTTTACTAATATAACTATACATAGTTAACTCATACACCCACCCAAAAATTCATTTTAAACACACTTCCTGATTCAAAATTTTTATTCTAATAATTTGGCTACTAAATTAACAAATAAAAATATTAGTATATCAACTTCATTGAAACAGTTACTCTATATGAACATGGATTTAGGTTAATGAAAAGTATCCATTACTTATAAATCTTACTAAAAATGAAACAACTCTCATCAAACTGCCCTTAATCATTTAGTAATCATTTATGTTTATATTATACCAAAGGAATTTAAGAATAAAATCAATATTAAAACTAATCATAAATATTTTATTAAATATGAAACATGGTATGAGAAAATTTAGTTTTATTTTAATGGAAATTACATTATTTATATCATAAACCGATATATATTTTATTACTTCAAAACCAATCCATGCATCTTTATTCATTACCCTCATTATTACCATCAATAATTAAATAATATAAATTAATACTAAATCAAAAAAAACTTGATAAGTAATCCCCTTACTAATGTTTCACATTATAGGTATATCGAGAAATATCATATTTTTTAACACAGGATTTACCAAATTTAAAAATCTAAAATATCATCGATCTCATCTATCTATGGAAAACAAAGTCACAAGTAATCCACCATGAATATTTATTAAAATATTTTCTCCCAATTTTATTCATTATCTTATAATAATATACCCAAATTCATCACAAAATAATTCATTTGGACCATTAACCCATAATTTATATACACTAAAAAATCAATAACCACAAATTAATCGCATAACATCATTAAAAACATTAAAAAATTCTAGTTTACTGTTTCATAATTAATAACATAATATAGACATCCTAGATTAGTTTATTAATAATTAACTCATTTAACTACAATCTATTTCCTAGATTAAATAACAATTAAACCACATTCATATTAATAGACACATATGTTGTGTTTATATTTTTTCAAATAGTGGATGATTGTTCCCTTATCTACCCTCAATCGATGTGAATTTAATTACACTAAAAATACAAATTAATTTTTATATCACTACATAGTTACTCCTTGAAATAAATATATTTAATATAACAGTTTATGGAGACTCTATTTTCTATCATGGTTTTGTGGGATATGTATGCACACAAATAATTCATTCCATGTCTTTACCTCTAGTCTCCTTTCCACTATTTTCCCCATGTATAAAAATAATATTAATGAACATTTTTATGATACCATTTTTGAGAATCCCTACCTAATGAGAATATGATTCTAAGGTAAAATTTTATATGTAATTAGGTGTTCCTTCTAACCACCAGTGGTTGGGGACTATCACTGAGGGTCTAGAGTATCTTTAATGTTCTGATTTTTCCTCTAATGTAATAACTTAATAAAATATATATATCATATTAAGAACAACATCAACTTAAATAGAAGTTGTAAACCATAAATAACATTCTATTGTAAATCCCAATAATACCCCACTTTATAAATAAATATGAAAAAATAGTCATCTCACAATACATGTAATACATGGATGTGTAACAGAATCAGTGGTCCCAATAAAGTTAAATAAAGTTAGAGGGGGTTGAATCAGACTATGTTGATATTTTCTTCTAACTGTTGATAACGATAAAGTTCCATGATTATAAGTATAAATATATCTTTTATATTTATATGCAGAAATAATTCATAAAAAATGGAAATTTTAGTTTTATCCGGTTCACCCAAACTAGGATAATCCAAGGAGAATTCACAAGTACTGTGACAATGTAATGAAACAATACGTGTACATCTTTTACAATTTGGTGTGGCTTCACTAACCCTTAATTTTTATTAACTTCATATAAAAGAGAGATTATTACTCACACTCATTTAGGGAACTCACTAATTCTACTTCAATATAGAACTCACTACTAGTCTTTCATGCTATTTTCCTTCCTCAAATAATTAATAGAAGTTACGCCTAAAATAATTTATTAATCAACATTACCAAAATCAAATTTATGGACATTAAGAAACATCCAATGAGATGATCTCTGGTAACTTTTAATTCTCTCTGATTTATAGTGCTTGTCTTGGAACTGTCTTTTGTACTCTATTTTTAGAACTTCTAAAGAAACTCTCTTCTCTCTATTTTTCTTATTCTATGAAATCAATAATATTAAATTATTTTTTGTAATGATATTCAATCTATTTAATCAATATATTAATCACCTTATTTTATCAAAAATATCTTTTATTCCATTAATATATACTATAATAAAGGTATTTAAACTTCATGATTTTCTAAGTATGTGGATTAATTCATAAAATATAAAAAATATTACTTCACGGTGTGACACCCATATTTATGGAGTGATTATCAATAAAGAAATTAGATCAACAAAATCAAATTCATACTTAATATTTAATTCTTTTACATATCACAGAAAAATTCTTCTAATCAATTTTTATTATTAAATAGGAATTGGTGTGAAAACCTACATTATGGAGAAAACACCACCTAGAAGAACCATCAAAAGTCTCCAAAGTTTCTTTATAGTGTTTCCATACACATCATGTCATGCCAATTTATTTTCCTCAAAATGGTTATAGATAATTCCCTATGAACTTTTTATGGACTCTCAATATATTCTCCAATAAGTTTTACAGAATTCTAAAAAAACATTAATGAAATAAGTACTTTTATATTTTTATAAATGAAAACTCCAACCCACCAAGATATGAACATACATGATGAAATAATAAAATAATATAAAACAGAAAAACCTTCATGAGATAAAATCATGACACCAAACACACTATGAATCTATTTTCCATAATATTTCACCTCTTCCTTAATTATGTCATGGTGTGATCATTGCCGGCACAAAATGAAACACATTCTTCCTCTTATGACAATGTAAAAATTACTATTATCTAAAATATAAATATTATGATATTCAAATTAAATCTTATGTTTTTTAATATTATTATTATATTGTTTATTGTATTCCATTCCTTTTTCACTTTTCAGGAAACACACATTCAAGGTTTACATTGTTCATTATAGTTTGATTTCTATCGTACAGATAGAATACCTTCACTTTTTATAGTATTTTTTATACAGTATAAGATATTTTACAAGTATTCAGGCACATTTTCAATATAAAAATCTAAAAACAAAAAAAATGGGATTTTTTATGACAATATCCATCTTTGGTTTTGATGACTACTCTAAACCCCATAAAAAACTAATTCAAAAAAACATCATCAAAAACATAAAAAATAACAATAAATTTAGTATAATTCATACTTCCTCTAGGTAGTGAACCAATTATTTTATAATCAATAACTGTAATCCCACATGAGTCAATATCATCCTTATAAATAAGAGTTAAATGAAGGTTCCTCAAAAACACACTTCTATGATTTCCATGATCTTCAACACAAACTCTTTCAAGCTTCTCCCCAAGTATATTATTCAAGAACTCTACCCTTTTCCACAAAAAAAACATAAAATTTAACCCCATTTTAATATTGGAAATATCACTCTAAAACATCTTCACCACTAACCATGGAAAAATTAATTAAGGTAATTCATGGACAACATCTCTCCCTTTTTCAATTACATAAAATACCACTTGTCTAAAAGTATATGAACAAGGGTTATGAAATAAAAAATTTAATGAATTATAATCATCATATAATTATATACATAGAAAATAACATGTGGGTAGGGGTTCAATATACAAACTAAAAAGTTATAGGGACATACAGGACTCTAGGAGACGACAAATTCCATTTAATATTAGCTTTTGGAAATGCCTTTGTCATAATGTCTATAATCTAATCATGCATTGATACATACTACAAATTAACCACAAATTTATTAAATTTATCCTCAATAAAGTGATACATTATCTCAATGTTATTTTTAGATGAGTAAGTGAAATTTTTGATTCTAGGACTGATTGAACTCAAGTTCATACATTTAATTGAAGTTAGATATTTCACATTCTCTCAAAAATCCCCAATTTTATGCTTCATACATAGAATTTGAGTGTGTTATTGAGTATTATAAATGTATTAATCCTCCACAGTTCTAATAGAAATATAGTCTTCAAATATTATCAACTAAAAAATAGAAAATAAAAATCAGGATAAAATGCACTGCGAATGAAGACATTCAATTTTTGATTGAACTGGTCCAATTTGATTTAGTATAGCCCATTATCTCATGTTGGGATATTATTTTATAAATAAAACATATCTTCAAAATACTATTGACAAAATAAAGTATTCTTATCACTAATATCAAGTGTCATTCCTATGGAAAATATTGTTAGAACGTTTTTTGATTTGTGGAAAGAAATATTTATGTATAATTTAAATTTATATATAATAAGATACTAACAAATTTATAATATTATGTTAAATAGACCTCAAAATTATCATCAACTTTTGTTAACTTCATCAGTGTAGCAGTTGATGTTATCCTTTCAATGGAATCATCCATTACAAATCGCTTAAACATGTTGTTTTAATATTTTTATTGAGAAATGAGTGTTTCATGGTTTCCATGCATCACATATTACCAATAAAAAAAATTCTAACTCACCTATCATTAAAATTTCAATCACACACCTCATTTGATGTAAAAAATATATTTCATTTTTCCTCATCCGATCCTGTAAATATTTTTTTATAAAAATATAAGAAAATTAAAAACCTTTGATCAATATATTTATATATGAAAATAATGTGATTACCTCATCATAAATAAAAGTAATGCTTTCTCATGTATTTATCAATCCTTGAATACAATGTTCTTAGTGCATAAATTTTTTTCATATAATTTCTTCTTCATCCAGCATAACTTTCTATCATATTAATCAATAAGAAATCCATTTTTTCTCAATATAAACTTCTACCTAAAGGACTCCATTTAAGAATATTTATTTAATATCCATTTTTACACCTTGAATCCCCACTACAAAGATAATTGTAAGAAAATTTGAATATTTATCAACATGGTAATGATGGAAAATGTCTCATCAATATCAGTTCCATTAATTTTGAAATACCACATGCCCACAATTCATGCTTTATTTTAAGTCAGATTTACATCTTTATTAGGTTTACTATTGATCACCTACATGGTTCTGATAAAATATTATGGTATTTGAATAATTTGACATTTTTATTGTTTCTAAATTGGTTGGTGTCATAATGAATCTCTTTAACCCAATGTTTTATCAATATTATTCATCCTCTATATTTTGATCATAGTTGTTTTTTCACAGATGAAATTTTTCTTAGGGAATCCATATATACTTCTTTATCACATCACAACTACTAAAACTATTCGGTTTTCCTAATCATCAATGTATTATTATAAGTATACTTCATCCCCATGCACTACGACTATATTATAAACATAAGAATCAGATTCATATGAAATTTCATCTCTGTTTTTCTTATAAATCCACTCACTAGATTGTGGAATCTTCTCAACTCCACACAAGTAACATATAAAATTTCAATTATTTTCCATATATATTTATTATAAAACTTTTATTCACTGATTTTGGATAAATAGAAAAGGAATATACATTCATCCCAACTTGTTTCAAACTTGTGGTTCTTCTGCTTATGAAGAATGAAAATTTTACTTTTCCTGACACAAAACTACTTTTACATTGGATTTTCCTTATAACACATATCATAGGTTATCTTATCTACACTAAAACACAAAACACCACTAATATAAATATATACTAATTTTATAACTACATAGTTCAAATATTTATTCAGAGTATTTTTCTAAATTAAAATTCTTTTAGTCATATAATAAATAATTTGATTCCTCTTCCCAACAATACCATTTTATTAGGTTTTCTTCACAATTAAAATTTTATTTTTTATCTTATGATTAATTAAATATTCTTCCAACTATTTCTTAGTGAATTATATATTATTGTTAGTGATAATATTCTAAATTTCAATCCTAATAATCCTCTCTTCCAAACTATGATAATTTGTAATTCACTTAAAGACTTTAGTTTTATGGGGGATATTTATCAGTTATGCTATCCTATTATATTTATCAATAAGTATAATATAATATAGTTATCCATTGATAAATTGTTTCATTTATTATCCTAAATAAGTCAATGTACATCTACTCAATAAATCACTCATTTTATTATCTTTTGACTAGTATGTCTTCTAAATAATTTTTTTTATCACGAATCAAGTGCATGAACACTATTTTATGTAATTATAGAAAAACCATGTGCTCCGTAATTATTAACCAAGTCTTAAAATGACTTTTAGACCAAGTGGACAAACTATTTTTACCAAAACATAGTTTTTTCCTACTTGGATAAAAATAACATATCTTCTTCTCAGCTAATGGGATAGAGATTCCCCTTTGTGTGATATCCTTACATTTTAACTATTATATATATTCCCTTTATGATTCATGTATCCATTTTCAAATTTACCATAGGATCCAATTCACCAATTAGATTACTCTCATAAAATTGTGTCTATGGAATTTAACTAACAATAAATTTATGTACCTAAAGTCTTTTCCTCTAATTTTGTATTCTCTAGAGTCAATGATCCTAAACCCTTTACCATTTTCAAAGAGAAAGACCTTATCTTTGTCATATTCTGTACTTTTGACAAGATCATTATTTTCAATTATATAGGAAGTGTTGCTGCTACACAAAATCCAAAATTTAGTTTATTCCAATGATCCCAAATAAGATTCTAAAATGTATTCCTTACCAACCTATTGTGTCTAGGAAAATATTCACTATCTCGCATCCTTTGGATGTGAATTAGATTCATCCACCTTTTGATCTATTGAACCATCATCATAATGATGGGGTGAAAATATATTATGATTTTTTGACCACCATTATGAATTTTCTATCTATTTATATATCCTTATTCCGGTATTGGTTGGAAAACAATTTACCCTTCTTGATAAATGCATGGAATTTTATCAATAACACTTACACCAAAAGAAGAATCCTTTAAAACATGTCAATAATAGAAATTTTTTATCACTTGTTTATGTTTCTATCGATATATAAATTTTAAATTTACATTGGAATACACATATTGTATATATTCCATTTTTCAAAAAATTAACACTAGATTCATTGTGTGTTATTGCATTCCTATTATACTCCTCAAACTATTTTAGTCTGATGTGGGTTTGTGTAAATAAAAATATCTCTAGGGTGTGGGTAATTTTTTTTTTCATCAACCATTCCGTAATTTTTCTTTCACTCAAACCCTTTAACGGTTTTTACTTTTTCATTAAAATGTTTTTCTAATGGGAATGTGTTTTATTTTTCTATTTTCGGCTCATATTTCACATTATCTTATATTCCATACTAACAAATAAAACACATAAACAACATATGATTATTTATAAGTATCTTCAAATAATTGATAATTCATCACATATTCTTTACATTAGATTCTAGATCATCAATTATTTTTACATGGTCATTAACTGAATCAATTAAGACATCATTAATTTGGGCCAATTTTTCAATTTTGATCTTGAGCTATATTTTATTTTACATTTTTCTAGAATTTTCAGACGTTTTAAGTCCAATATAAACCATTAACTTGGATTTACCATCATTGGGATTTCTTATATACATTATGATGTTCCAAAAAATTGTATTTTCATTCTTTATTTTAATCCTCTAATCATTAATATCATTAAGTGTAGCTTCCAAATAAACAGTGAGGTTAAATAATCCCGAAAAATTAGTTTATTCATCATCATTGTCCATAAATAATTTTATAACTATGAGAAATATATTATCTTATTTATTAATTTCATTACATTCCTACATATCCTACACTTATATTTTTTTAGATCTAGAATAATAATTATGAAATAATTTTCTTGTTCTAAAAAATTTAATTCTATGAGATCCTCTTTTATATCATTGCTTTAAATAGATTCTTCGTGGGTCTTTCACCTTTATCATTATATAATATTTTATTTTTCACAATTTAGTGGGATGTCTTGAATTTTCCCTTAAAAGGAATGTAGGTGGAATCTTTATTGTTAATATTCATTTTCCCTTTTTTATGTTTTCAAGATAGAAAATATTTCACCTCATCAGCATCCCTTTCACAAATACATTATTCTAAATTTGAATTTACTATTACCATGAATGAAACGTTCCAATATTTATCCCACATTATGGATTTATAGTCATTGTCCCTCACCTTTTTTGAAACACAAGTGATGAAAAGACTATTCATTATCACTTTATTTAGAACTCCTAAAACATAAATACCGTTCTGTTTAAATGAGGTTGTAATCTTCTATTAATAACATTTATTAATTTCAAACCTTTGATATTTTTAAAATTTCTAGATATATCATCCATAAGAATGTTAACTCAGTCGAATAATACATTAGTAGTATCATTTGGGTGCATCCTCCAGTCCCCATACATATTCCATAAAACATAAAATTTAGCCTTCAATAACATGGAATCACATTCATAAATACTTATATGTTTTCTCCTCATGATATGTGAGGATTTACATCATTTTACCATTTTTTGTATAGAATTAAATATTTATCCTCAGAACGAGTTAATTCCTTTTTCATAGACATCAATATCCCTTTATTATTTTATTGATAATGATTCACTCTCCATGTTAGGAACAATCTATCCCTTGCAAAAAAATATGAATTGATAAATCATAGAAGAAGACGGATGATGTTGTTTAACATTGTTCACCTAAATTGGGATAATTCAATGATTATACCCCTTTAATGCCTTGATGTAATAAAATACTATGTTATCTAATTTTACAATTAAGAGTGCTTATACAAACCAGTCATGAATACAACCATAAAATGAAAGATAAATCATTTAACTCAAAAATTTAGGGAACTCACTACTCCTTCAAGAAAATTAATCTCACTAAACATCTTGATCATTGATTTTCCTTCCTTAAAAAATGAGAAAACGGTAGATTGAGGATGGTGTGTCAATAAGATTTACTTTAATCTACTTTATGAGCTTCCAAAATCTTCAATAATTCTTTATTCCATATGATTTGTAGTGCTTTCCCTAGAACTCACTCTTGTGTTTTATTTTTCAACACATATATGGACTAATATTTATCTCTATATAACTTCTTTTATAAAATCAATCATCTTAACATATTTTTAATAAATTTATTCCCTATATTTTTAAAAGATATTTCTTACTTTATTATTATCCAAAAACAACCATAATACATATCTATGAAAAATAATTTAATATGGTAAGTTAACTCCTGGAATGTTTCACTGTATATATAAATTCATCAAATTTATAAAATATGAGTTCATAGTGAAACTCCTCTCTTTGAAACATGTTTTATATTCAAAAACTAAATTCACAAAATTTCCTCTATATCCCATATTTAATTTTTCCCTAGATCTCGGTATATATCTTCCAATCCATTTTTCATTGAACTAGTTTCTACATTCCCACTTCTTTATAGTGTAAAAACTACCTAGATAAAACTACTAAAATCAAGCTATGTCCCTTTATGGCACGTCCAAACCTTTCAGATCCTGACTACTAATTTTTTCTTTAAATGGTAAAGGTTGAATTCATATTCATAATTTGGAAAATCATATGAGATTATCTAATGAGTCATACAAAATACCATAAAGAATCTTATGACATGAAAATTTTTACAACTAAAAACCCCTTTAAAATATAATGAAAACTTTTAGGGCATGACAAAAAATCATATTAAATCATCAAACATTTAAGGTCTTGTATCTTGAGAAAAACCTCCCCATTAAACCATATTTTAGAATCTCTCAACTATTCTTTTTCTATATCACAGTGCAGCCATAGATACCACAATGGGACTTATTTTCCTCATCTGAATGCAGAGTAATAATTATTATGAAATTTAATATTACTCTTATGATATTAGAAATGTTTTTTATTATTTTCAAAATGATTCTTAATATTTTTAGAGTAGTACATGCGTATGTCACTATTCTATAAATAGATGTTCAAAGTGAGAAATAGGTCAATGAAGCATGATTTTTCCCTATAAAAATAAATCATTCAAATAAATCCAAAACTCCATTAGATTGTGTTATGAATTTGGAGGATCTCTTATAATTCTTAAACCTCATTTAAAATAGAAAAACATAAAAAAACACCTTAAGGAATGTTTTTCTAATAAGGAAAACTCAAAAATTAGAAAGTATCTTGTTACGTCTCTTGTAATAATCGATTACATCGTCACTAAGCTCTTGGTCAAAAACACCCAACTACACAGGTTACATTCCCACAACTCCAATATAAATAATGAAATTATACATTCATGAGTCATTAATATTCAAGGTTTGGGAAGTATACCTCATTATGATACCACTAAATATCCCAAATTTATATTTTTTTTCTGAAAATACTCACATGTGTATATAGGAATATATGTAATAAATTTAATGTAAATAATCATCACATGTCAAAAACATTCAGGTACATACTATGATACCTTATTAGAGAGTTTACCTCCTTCAGATATTGTAGGTGGAAGCTTAGAAATTCTATTAATGTTTGTCTTATCTATAAACATTGCTCAAGTATTATCCAAATAATTAACAAGGAATAATCCCCATATTTTCAAAATCATGAAATAGATAAACCATATCCATAATCATATTTTTTTTCAAAATTATAACATAGAAAAATATATGAATCATCTGTAAATAGTTTTATAAAAGTTTTATATGTCATTATAATTGTAACTACATAATCCCCGGTTATCTAATTTAAATAAAATTTTGAGTTTTAGTAGTAATTTGGTTGGTGGGATCATGAGTAGCTTGGAATTTTAGTTTTCTGAGAATATGAATTTTTTTTATTAATTTTATAATTTTTTAGTTTGACAATAAGTTATTATATATTTTGGGTGGCATATAATGTTTATTTATAAATATGAATTATTGGGTGGATGTTTTAGGGTGTTTGGTATAGGAAAATAAATTTTGTGGTCACAAAAATTATCCAACAGAGTTCTAGTGGATCTTATCAGAAGCCCGATGGATTATTCAATAACATATTGGAGTACCAATATAGTTTTGGTGGGTCCAATTATAGTTCCAACGGGTTATATATAGATATTATTATAGATGAAAGCTCTATTTACACCATTAATTTATTTAAATTTCTATTTTGAGACCCTTAAACAATATTTCCTATGTTAATACTGTTGACCTAGGGGTCTTAAATCTCCCATATTCATATATTTCATCCTTCCCATGTATCAAGGATTCTTCAAGGGAGTTAATTACACCAACTTAAGGTAATATCAGTCTATATCATCTTCAATTCTCTCTCCCTCCCTTTTATTTGATTTCTCTATATTATTCCTTGAAGTAATTAATGATTTGATGATATGATTTCACAAAATAATGTTAGAATATCATCATGAATAAGAGATTCATCCTTCTATATTTAATATAAAATATTTTTATAGGTTGATTTGGTATTCATAGTCATTGTTCAATTATAGAGTATTTTCGATGCTAATTGTTTTATGGTTTTCATGGTTTTTAGATGAAGTGATAGATATTTTGATTTACATTTGTTTTAGGGGTGTTATTTCCACCAGTCTATTTTAGAAGTTATCATGTGAGGTTTCTCATTAGTATAAAAAAAATTTAACATCAATTTTTTTAAGTTTTAAAAACATTATATAATATATTTCGATGTAGGTGATGTTAAAAATAATAGTTTCAACATCATTTTTCTAAAGAAAATAAATTTGAAAATTCCAAAAAAAAGTAAATTTATGTGTATTTTCACATTAGATTTTTTAAAACTGACATTGAAAGAGGATTTACACATTTATTTTTATATAAATATTATATATAAAGTGTAACACCCCAGGCATCCACGGTATGCTTCCCTTCGAGTAATGCAATGGTGTGCATTGTACGCTACTTCGAGATTCTAACACACCACAACCAATCAAACTAGCCATTATGAATACTAATACCTACTTTTTTAAGTTTTATAAATTCAATATTTCAAAATGGACTTCATTTTTGGATTCGGAATATCGAATTTATCCTAGGGTGAAATTTTGGAACTTTTCGGATAACACTTATATTTTGATGAATAGTGAAAATTACTAAATTTTAATTAAAAACAACTTTTTAAATCAAAATAATTTATAGTGATAAATTATATTATTGAGTGGTTTTAAAGTATTATTAGAATATATTTTTACCATTTTATCCTATGGTGTTCATTATAATTAATTTCAATTTGAAATTGGACCTAAACAATTGTTAATCTTTTGATATATATTGTTTCTTAAAAACACGCTATGTGTTGTGACAGTGGGAATTAATTATAAAATTAATTAATGAAACTTATATGTTTAGAATTTTTTAAAATAGACATCATTTTTGAATTCGGAATATCAATTATAGCTTAGGGTGAAATTTTGGCATTATTCTGAAAAACATCAATTTTTGATGAATAGTGAAACTACTAATTGGTAGTTAAAAGAACAGAATTTTTCACAAAACTTAATTTTACCTCTTCTATGAATGGAATTTCGAAAATCCGAGAGACATGGTTAATATCAAGAAGTAAAATGTGGTTAAATGAGATGAAAATAATTGTTGGTGAATAGTATCTTTTTTTTATTTACCACGGTTAAAAGTAAATAGGGTAATTAAGGGTGAAAATGATATTAATATTACCCTAACACATGTCCAAATTCTATTTTAAAAGTGTATCTCGGTCAAAAACAACCTTAGGAATAAAATATTATCATTTAGGTCGACTTGGATTAGATTAGGACATTTATTATTATTTAATTCAAAGAAGAGTTAAAAGAGTTAAAATCAATGTTTATTTACTAAAACATTTTTAATATAAGGTTATACATAAGATAAATTCGATTGTAAATATTCATTAGAATGATTATAAGATTTAATATGTAATTATATTTTACTTATAATTTTTAGGCATTAAATAATTTAATATAGTTATGACACAATGATGATGCAGTAATTACCATAATAGTGAAATATTAAAATAATTTATATTATAAATACAAAAATAAATATAATTTAAGACTTTTAATGAATTACACTAATTTTATAGGAAACTATGACATATTAGGAATTATGTAATTGACATTTTTCGAAGTAATAATTCTGTTATGAGTTTCACAAAAATCTATTATCGAATAGTTTCAAAATTGACATAAAAGAGTTTTTAAAACAAATATTATAGTATTAATTGATATTAAATTCCTAAAGAGATAATTTTAGGCTAAAAGACTTATATCATGATAGTTATATCATTAATGGACCACATGCGGGTCTCTTAGATGTATATAGTATGTTTATTAACTATATAATATAAAAATACAATGGGACATGGTAAATGTAAAACTAATTAACTATGAGTTAAAACTAAAAGATAAGGTTAATATAGTAACCCAAACCTGTCTAAATTCTATTGGTTGAATGGTTTTCGGCCTATCCCCAACTTAACCTTTTAATAATCAACTTTTGAGCCATTAGAAACCGAATATGAATTTATTATAAATTAATATTTTTTTCTTTTCCAAAGGTGCCCCTCACCCATCTTATAAAAGGGCACTCCTCCTTCTCATTTCTTCACACCTTCAAAGCCTTTTGGTTCAGCAAAACCCTGCCCAAATAATCTATCAGCTTCCCTCACTACAACCTAGAGGCCTTAGTTTGATCAGAAAGCCAACCTAAGGAGCCCTTTTGATCAAATCAAAAAGAACAACCCGAAGAAGAGGTAATATTTTCACCACCCCTTTTCATGTACCTTTCTTCTTCCACTTCTTCTTTCATTGTTATTACCATTCTAAAATAATAACTCCAGTATATTATATATACTGTGATGTTATTATAAATATTTTACATCCATATTCAGTATTCTATCCACCCTTTGAATAACATGTCGCCATACGTGTGTACGTACGGCTTACCGTCTCCACGTCGTGGTGTAATTGTTATTCAATATATTATAATTTGGGTGGGTATAATAATGATGTGTAACTCTTGAAAATAAAAAATATAACATGATAATGATTCTTTATATATGATATACCATCCAATTATATATTATTTTAATATCAAAATAATGATATTGTCGCCCGTGCGTACGTACGGACTACCGTCTCCACGAACGTGATGAGATTCATTCTCTATCATATCCATTCAAGTATAATTATCATTTTATGATTTAAAAAAAAATTTAAGGACTTTATATCATTCTGGATATGAATAATATACAACCTATCCATGACAAACATGGATTACGTAACAAAACATATAAAAGAAAATGAGTAAGTTAACACCTGAAACGACGATAATTCATAGATATTATTAACAAAGCTATGTTAAAGATCATATATGATATAATATTAATTTATATGATTAATGAATAATTTAATAACAATTATTTCAACATTATACAGGAGGTTAACCTACCCCCAACCATGGAAACGTACAAGGTAAGGGGTTTCTTATCTCACTTTTAATTTTGTGAGAATTCCATTGTTCACCAGTTATTTATTGCATGTGGTGTATGTGTACTGCCCATGATTGTATTCATTGTGTAATATACTTTAATTTATGGGTATTTACATCATCATTGTATGATCCTTCTTTCATGGGTGCATGTTTCATAAGTTACCAAATCGATAAGGGACTCATTCGGCTTTACACAAACTTCATTGATTATTTTACTCGGAGATTATGTGTAGAATCACTATTCATTTTCTTATGTCATAATTTCCACTCCCCTTTTCTTTGGATATACTTTTGATATACATAATCACTCCATTTATAATTTCTCAAGTCATCGATATGAGTTTGATAAGAGTAATTTTAACTCATTCTCCATTTGTTGAGTTAAACATCCAATTCATTGGTGTTGTTTTTACAAGATTCTGTGTGAATGTCCTTTGATTGTTTTACACTGAATATCCAATCATACATAGTGTATTTATATTTTTCACACATAAATATGTCATTGATTTATCCTTAACTTAAGGATACAACCTTTATGAGAGATTTCATCTCAATTTACATTCCATTGAGACTTCTTTTTTGTTATACACCAAATCACTTTTATGTGGTGTATATAATGTACTTTGACATTCTATATCATGAGTCCCTTTATTATCATGATATTACTAAGTTTTTATTAGCTCCATTATTTGTATTCAAGTGTCTCTCTTATGGGAAATTCCATTTTTAAATGTTTTAAGGACTTATTCTTCTAAATCTTTCTCATCAATGTCCATGTTTTAAAAATGGTTTTAAGGATTTATTTATATGGACATTAAAGTTTTAAAATTACAACCCCTTTTAAAAGTTTCAAAGTGGTATGGGACACTTTGATTTAAAAATCTATTTTTAAACTGCTTCTTGAAAAATAGTGTGACTTATAAATGTTTAAAAAAAAGGGATATTTCTCTCAAATAGTTTTTATGGTTATTTTCATCTATGTCAATATCATTCATTATAATCGATTGAGGTTAATCTGATACAATACAATCTTCCATATTGTATCAAATGAGTTATTCTTGACTGTGGATGTGCTATTTTTATACCATTCATGGTTTGTGGTTAAAGTATTGACATTTCGTATGCTATTTTTAATACGAATGTTTATGTTATGTTTAAACATGTTCATATGAGGAACGAATTGGACTTAGTAAGTGACGGGTGGAGCCCACTATAGCTCCTCGATGCATCGGTAGGTCTCATGAGACAAACTAGTGTCTTGGCACAAGGCCTTGGAAAAATCATATTTGTAGTCTTGGCACGAGGCCTTGGCTATGTGGTTATGATATTCTGGCATTAAGCATTCCATCATTATGAAAGTGGTTATTGATATTGCATGTGATCATTCTACAAGTAGAATATCCATGTGAATAAGTAAATGGAATTATTTCATTTTATCTTTTCCATTTTATGTTGAAGTTCAAATTTAAAAAGCTTTTGTTTTATTTATAAATTTCCTTAAGTGTTTATGCTTATCTGTAATGCCCCGACCCCAGCTACCCAGAGTCGGTGCATTACTTCGTAACATTGGCATGATCACAAAAGATCAAGTCTTGAAAGACCGATTAGTTTAGTAGACTTGGAAACACTAGATACATTCATAAGTCTTACATTACATCATAAAGTGAAAAACTAATAACAAAGTCTTCATAGTCCACACTCATATCCTCTTCTGACTATCCCTGCAGGTCATTCATAAAATACTTCGTCACATCCTGGAAAATATTAAAACATTGAAAGGGGTGAGCTCAGATGCTCAGTAAGGATAACAATATTGCGGAAGCTTTCATAAATAAACATAAAAATTTGCGGCAATGTATAACTAAAACAAAAGCATTTTAAAATTGAACATCAACATAATATGGCAAAAGTAAAATGAGATAATGCCATTCACTTCTTCAAATGGATATTCTACTGGTCGAATAATCACATGCAATATCAATAACCACTTTCATAATGATGGAATGCATAATGCCAGACTATCATAACCACGTAGTCAAGGCCTCATGCCAAGACCACAAATAAGATTTTGTCAAGGCCTCGTGCCAAGACACTAGTTTGCCTCATGAGACCTGCCGATGCATCGAGGAGCTATAGCGGGCTCCACCTGTCACTTAGTAAGTCCAATGCATTCCTCATATGAATAGGTTTAAACATATCATAAACCATAACATAATCGTATCACATAAAACATGCAAAAAGGAAACATAACATTTCCACATTTCAATCACAAGATTTCAATACAACACAATGATATAATAAAAACGCTTTCAAAACCATTTTTAATAACAAAATAAAAGAAAGTTAAAACTTTGTATTTATTTTTCATTAAAAAAAATGATGGCTTGTAGAGGAAGCCGAAACTCAAATAATGGTCACGGCGGCGGAGAAGTCGTTGTCGCAGCATAAGTACGGAAAGAAAAACATTCCCTTTTTGTCGTTTAGTAAAACGCTTCGTATAAAAAAGATTCCTTTTAAACGTAAAAGTCAAAGGGGATTATACACTGTATAAAAGAAAGTTTTATATAAAACCAAATATGCCTCAATGAAAGGGGATTGAGACGAAGTCCTTAAAAAGATCATTTTTTTAAATAAAGTACATCTATAATGTGTATTCACTATAAGTACACATAAATAATGTACAAATACAATATAGGACATAATAATATCATGACATAATTTGAAAGTAGGAGATTAACCCAAAGAATGAAAATTGGGTTAAGAAATTCCCTTACCTCGTGTCTGACTTGACTCGACCGTTATTTAACCTCCTGAATAATAAACTAGAGTTAATTTCTGTTTACTTAAGAACCTTTTTAACGTTCATTATTCCATTTATATCACTTATTACCATGTTATGAACATTATTTAATTATTTAAGTTAATAACGGTCATTTTGTCGATCTTTGGTACTTGAGTCAAAAATAAACTTCTTATAATTAAAAGTTGTTCATGTGGTGGAATATCCATTATATCCAGAATTATATTCATGATGTAGATATCATATATATCATATATATACAGTATATACATTCATTCATAATGTCACGTAACATTTAGAGGTAATAAATGAAATGCACCGTTCATAGAGACGGTAAGCCGTACGTACGCATGAACGCTACTTTCATTTCTATTTCATATTTAATGGAATGAAATCATAATGATATAAATTAATAATATAATTACAGTATAATATAGTGTATAATACCATTTACTCCATCCTTTATAAATCCCACATATGGCATTAACGAATCAAATCACTTTGAGGGGGCGGTAGTCCGCACTTCCTAAAATGAAATTATCGCGTTTTACCCATAATGGAAATCATAAAGTATGCCATAAATGAGAAATACAGAAGCATAAGTAAAACATAAACATATTATATATCATATATAAAAATATTGACATCTTAATGGCCACCTTTGAAGGTGTTATATGAGTGTTGAACAATCATCGTTTCGTGAGGCAGAAATTCACCATCCACAGAAACCTTATGTTCTTTAACCATTAGATGTATGTGTGTGTAAGTGTAGCTCGAATCCTTCTTATAACAAAATCCTAGTATATTGAGGATTCTGTTTTTGTTACAAAATAAATGAATAAAAAGATTTTAGGGGGTTGGAGAAGAAAAATAAAACAAAACAACATTAGAGAAGACATTACCTCAAAATCGGGTAACTCTTTTTGATTTGAGCCAAAGGCTTCCTTGGGAAGAGTTATGCCCAATGTGAGGCTTCTAGGAGTAAGAGAGGGATGTTGGGAGAGTATTTGGACAGAGGTTGGCCGAGCAAAATGGCTTGATGGTGTGAATAAGGTGGGAGTGGTGGGGGCCTTTTATAAGTGGAGAGGAGGGACACTTTTGGAAAGTAATGAAATGTTACATTATTACACAATGCTTTTCGGATTATAAAGGTCCCACACTTATATAATTAGAGGCTAAGGTGATAAGGGTTCGAAATATCCTCATACAATTGGCTTTGGACAAGTGTAAGCCTTGGATTTTGCATTATCTTCCCATTTTATTTAAATCGTTAAATAATGAGGTCATCGCTGCATCATCATGATGTCATAAATAATTTAATTTATTTAATGTCTAAAAATTATAAAAAACTACTATGATGTAGGAAATCTTTTTATCTTTCTAATGAATATTTATAATCAGAATTTGGACTTGTGTAACCCCACTTAAAAACTGTTTTAGTAAAACAACTCATGTTTGTGTCAATTTAATTTTAACATTAAATAAATATATATTAATGTCATTTTCCAACTAAAGTGGCTCCATGGGGTCCCCAAGTTGACCCATGGGTGGTCTTGGTCGGCCATGACTCATAAAATAGGAGTACAACAAGTTTCATGCTCATCTCATATTATTAAAACATTATTTGTACCTTAAACTACACTAATTACCTCTAATCGCGATTAAGAACTTAAAAGTTACTATTCACCAAAAAATTATTTTGATCTCATTGAACCACATTTTACTTCTTAATTACAACCATGTATGTAGGATTTTTGAAAATCAAATCACAGAAGTGGTAATATTTCATTTAAACGAAAAATCAGTTATTTAACTACCACTTAGTGGTTTCACTATTCAGCAAAAATTGAAGTTTTTCAGAACAAGGCCAAAATTTCACCCTAAGCTATAATTGATATTACGAATTCAAAAATGATGTCTATTTTAAAAAATTCCAAACATATAAGTTGCATTAATTAATTTTATAATTAATTCCCGCTGTTACGACAAATAGCGTGTTTTTAAGAAACAGTTTATATCAAAAGATTGGCAATTGTTTATGTCCAATTTCAATGTTAAATTAATTCTAATGACCACCATTGGATTTAATAGTAAAAATATATTCTAATTATACCGTAAAACCACTAAATATTATAACTTATCACTATAAATTATTTTGATTAAAAAAGTTGTTTTAAGTATTTTTCACTATTCATAAAAATTTTGAAGTTGTCAGAAAATTACAAAAAATTTGACTTAGGATAATTTCGATATTACGAATACAAAAATGAAGTCCATTTTGAAATATAAAATTTCTATAATTTTAAAAAGTGGTTATTACTATTCATAACGGCTACTTTGATTAGTCGCGGTGTTTTAGAACTCGAAGTTGCGTACAATGCAATCTATTGCATTATTGAATGAGAAGCGTATCGTGGAAGCTCGTGGTGTTACATTCTCCCCTCCTTCAATAAATTAAGTCCTTGCAATTTGAAATTTTTCTTTGAAAATAAAAGGTTGAAAAGAGAAAATACCTTTGAGGAAAACCCACATCGGAAATAAGGTTAATAAATATATAACATTAAAAGAAAGCAGGATAAGTACAAAGGTCACCCGATATAGCCCATTCTAGGATTATATGAAAATATGGATATGGAGGAGAAACAAACCATCAAGGTCTGATGGAGTGTTATAGAAAACAGGATTAGGAGAAAGTTTAACCACAAGAAAATCACAAACTTGTGATTGGTTAAACGGTCATTGAATCCCCAGTTGGAAAAGTTAACCGACAACATTTTTGTTTTAAGTTACCTTTTATAATGTTGAGGAATTTATTTAGGAGATTTACTAAGAACGTAAGGGAATATACATACTTGTTATGTATACTTTCATTCGTTAATAAATTTTTACCACAAACCCAACTTTTACTCCAAATGGTAACAGAACTCAAAAATATTCTATTTATCCTAATTGTATAAGGTTCAAAATGTTAACACATACCATTTAGATTAGTAAAACTATTTTGTAATAACCAGGGACTTCCTGTCGGCTAGTGGTAGGAAATAAAGGCTTGTCGCACTATGGTTGTGGGTTCGATTCCTGCAGCTTTGTCCGACGCGACGGGTTATGCCCCACCCTGCAGGTTGTCCTTTTTCCTAAAACTATAGTATTATAATATTCCAAAAATAATCTTCAGAAATTCTTTAACCTTAAACAATACTATCCATGGTTCAACTTAATCCATTCCAACCTTAATAGTTATCCAAAATACCTCCGCCCAGACTTTCTCTAAAAGGTCTCTAAATTCCACAATCAATTGTAACATCAGATTCCCCAAACAAGAAAAGTTTCTCTTATTGTCACATACTAAAAATATGATTACCTTAATCATATTAAAACCTTACTGAAACAACAAGTACTGCAATACAATCCATATATATATATATCACATTATTCTTATAACCAGAATATAATCCTTGAGTCGAAAAGCACCAACACATTAATTATTCCGCTTCAACTGTAGTCACAGCATAAGATTGGCCTTGATCCCTTGGCCTTTTCTGAGGTAATTTTCCTTGACGCTTAGGACATTCATTTGCATAATGCCCTGTTTCCCTACAATTGTAGCATTCAACTTTGACAGCCTCTTTCTTTCCCTTGCAATCACGAGCCTGGTGACCCTTTTCTCCACATTCATAACATACTCCCATTCCTTTTAGGCAAGTACCAGGGTGATTCTTCCCACAATTATCACATAATGGAAAATCCTTCTTTCCCTTTTTCCCTTTATCTGTCTCTTGTTCCACCGTTCTCTTCTTCTCTTGCTTTACTTTGTTGTCATAAGACTTAGAGAATTCCTTTTCTGTCTTGATAGCACATGAGACAATATCTTCGTATGATGAGAAGGATTATGATACTAAAGCTCTACGGAGAAATGGTTTTAACCCATCAAAGAAATGATCAATCTTACTCCTTGGGTTACGTATATAATCGGCAGCATGCCTCGCTAACCTTGTAAAGTTAGCCTCATACATTGCGACATTCTCATCCTCCTTCTGCCTCAAACTCAGAAATTGCCTTTCCATATCTTCTCGATGGTCACGAGAAAAATATTTTTCTAAAAACAAATCTTTGAACTCCCTCAATTCCATATTCGATACGTCATCATCTTCCTTTGTGTTTTGAATCAGCGACCACCACTGATCGGCATCTCCAGTGAGGCGGAAAACTGCCATGACAACCTTCTCCCTTTCGCTACTCCCCAAGGCATGGAATATTTTCTCTAAGGAGTTTATCCATTGCTCAGCTACTAACAGATTTGTACCCCCATTGAAGGTTGGTGGTTGTTGCCTCATGAAACGGTCTAGCATTGATCCTCCACGTTGCGGATCAGGGTGCTCCATACGAGTAAGGTTGTTATTCATAACCTGCGTGAGTTGTCCCAGTACGGTGAGAAGCTGATCAGCACCAGTTGTATCACTAGCTCCACCATAATTATCCTGAGCAGGAGGGTAATCCCTACACGGAGTGCGTGCATTGATACGGTTTCCATTCCTTCCACTATGTGCCATTTCTAAATAATGGCATAAACTAAATTAGTTCATGAATCAAAATACATAATTCCATACTTGTAAAACACTTAACATAAATTGAACTAATTATGGATATAATCCATAATTATAAAAATGTTTTCTTTGAGGAAGTATATACTCATAACCCTTCATAGTGGTTTGTAAATAAAATGAGAATTATCCTAATCATATCCCCTGGGAGTGTCGTAACCAAGAGTGCAGCAAGGCCCATTGTCGTGCACCAGTTCTCGTTTGAGTCTAGCTCAAAGTAGTGTTTTCGGGTTTTACCCCTAGGTACATCTGTGCCAGAGCCGCCTCTACCTGCTCGTATACAGACAGGGATGTATTTCTCGGAAAACTCACAAAATCTCTATAATACCAAAATTCTAGGAAGTTCTTCTATACTAATCCTTAAAGTCTATCTTCAGGCTATGTGCTCTAATCAGAGTTCATCTAAATCTAGCTTCCAAGGTTAGTACTAAACTGCCTTTGATACCAACTGTAACGCCCCGACCCCAGCTACCCAGAGTCGGTGCATTACTTCGTAACATTGGTATGATCACAAAAAATCAAGTCTCGAAAGACCGATTAGTTTAGTAGCCTTGGAAACACTAGATACATTCATAAGTCTTACATTACATCATAAAGTGAAAAACTAATAACAAAGTCTTCATAGTCCACACTCATATCCTCTTCTGACTATCCCTGCAGGTCATTCATAAAATACTTCTTCACATCCTGGAAAATATTAAAACATTGAAAGGGGTGAGCTCAGATGCTCAGTAAGGATAACAATATTGCGGAAGCTTTCATAAATAAACATAAAAATTTAAGGCAATGTATAACTAAAACAAAAGCCTTTTAAACTTGAACATCAACAAAATATGGCAAAAGTAAAATGAGATAATGCCATTCACTTCTTCACATGGATATTCTACTGGTCGAATAATCACATGCAATATCAATAACCACTTTCATAATAATGGAATGCATAATGCCAGACTATCATAACCACATAGTCAAGGCCTCATGCCAAGACCACAAATAAGATTTTGTCAAGGCCTCGTGCCAAGACACTAGTTTGTCTCATGAGACCTTCCGATGCATCGAGGAGCTATAGCGGGCTCCACCCGTCACTTATTAAGTCCAATGCATTCCTCATATGAATAGGTTTAAACATATCATAAACCATAACATAATCGTATCACATAAAACATGCATAAAGGAAACATAACATTTCCACATTTCAATCACAAGATTTCAATACAACACAATGATATAATAAAAACGCTTTCAAAGCCATTTTCAATACCAAAATAAAAGAAAGTTAAAACTTTGTATTTATTTTTCATTAAAAAAATGATGGCTTGTAGAGGAAGCCGAAACTCAAATAATGGTCACGGCGGCGGAGAAGTCGTTGTCGCCGCATAAGTACGGAAAGAAAAACATTCCCTTTTTTTCGTTTAGTAAAACGCTTCGTATAAAAAAGATTCCTTTTAAACGTAAAAGTCAAAGGGGTTTATACACTGTATAAAAGAAAGTTTTGTATAAAACCAAATATGCCTCAATGAAAGGGGATTGAGACGAAGTCCTTAAAAAGATAATTTTTTTAAAATAAAGTACATCTATAATGTGTATTCACTATAAGTACACATAAATAATGTACAAATACAATATAGGACATAATAATATCATGACATAATTTGAAAGTAGGAGATTAACCCAAAGAATGAAAATTGGGTTAAGAAATTCCCTTACCTCGTGTCTGACTTGACTCGACCGTTCTTTAACCTCCTGAATAATAAACTAGAGTTAATTTCTATTTACTTAAGAACCTTTTTAATGTTCATTATTCCATTTATATCACTTATTACCATGTTATTAACATTATTTAATTATTTAAGTTAATAACGGTCGTTTTGTCGATCTTTGGTACTTGAGTCAAAAATAAACTTCTTATAATTAAAAGTTGTTCATGTGGTGGAATATCCATTATATCCAGAATTATATTCATGATGTAGATATCATATATATCATATATATACAGTATATACATTCATTCATAATGTCACGTAACATTTAGAGGTAAGAAATG
Source organism: Viscum album (assembly GCA_963277665.1). NCBI lineage: Eukaryota > Viridiplantae > Streptophyta > Magnoliopsida > Santalales > Viscaceae > Viscum > Viscum album. The sequence goes on along the minus strand of CAUJRU010002429.1, from coordinate 10,180 downwards.
AAATGCACCGTTCATGGAGACGGTAAGCCGTACGTACACATGAATGCTACTTTCAATTCTATTTCATATTTAATGGAATGAAATCATAATGATATAAATTTATAATATAATTACAGTATAATATAGTGTATAATACCATTTACTCCATCCTTTATACATCCCACATATGGCATTAACGAATCAAATCACTTTGAGGGGGCGGTAGTCCGCACTTCCTAAAATGAAATTATCGCGTTTTACCCATAATGGAAATCATAAAATATGCCATAAATGAGAAATACAGAAGCATAAGTAAAACATAAACATTTTATATATCATATATAAAAATAGTGACATCTTAATGGCCACCTTTGAAGGTGTTATATGAGTGTTGAACAATCATCGTTTCGTGATGCAGAAATTCGCCATCCACAGAAACCTTATGTTCTATAACCATTAGATGTAGGTGTGTGTAAGTGTAGCTCGAATACTTATTATAACAACATCCTAGTATATTGAGGATACTGGTGTTGTTACAAAAGAAATGAATAAAAAGAGTTTAGGAGGTTGGAGAAGAAAAATAAAACAAAACAACATTAGAGAAGACATTACCTCAAAATCGGGTAACTCTTTTTGATTTGAGCCAAAGGCTTCCTTGGGAAGATTTCTGCCCAAAGTGGGGCTTCTAGGAGTAATAGAGGGATTTTGGGAGAGTATTTGGGCAGAGGTTGGCCGAGCCAAATGGCTTGATGGTGTGAATAAGGTGGGAGTGGTGGGGGCCTTTTATAAGTGGAGAGGAGGGGCACTTTTGGAAAGTAATGAAATGTTACATTATTACACAATGATTTTCGGATTCTAAAGGTCCCAAACTTATATAATTAGAGGATAAGGTGATAAGGGTTCTAAATCCCCTCATCCAATTGGCTTTGGACAAGTGTAAGCCTTGTATTTTGCATTATCTTCCCATTTTATTTAAATCGTTAAATAATGAGGTCATCGCCGCATCATCATGATGTCATTAATAATTTAATTTATTTAATGTATAAAAATTATAAAAAAATACTATGATGTAGGAAATCGTTTTAGCTTTGTAATGAATATTTATAATCAAAATTTGGACTTGTGTAACCCCACTTAAAACTGTTTTAGTAAAACAACTCATGTTTGTGTCAATTTAATTTTAACATTAAATAAATATATATTAATGTCATTTTCCAACTAAAGTGGCTCCATGGGGTCCCCAAGTTGACCCATGGGTTGTCTGGTTCGGCCATGACTCATCAAATAGGAGTAGGACAAGTGTCATGCTCATCTCATATTATTAAAACATTATTTGTACCTTAAACTACACTAATTACCTCTAATCGCGATTAAGAACTTAAAAGTTACTATTCACCAAAAAATTATTTTGATCTCATTGAACCACATTTTACTTCTTAATGACAACCATGTATGTCGGATTTTTGAAAACCAAATCACCGAAGTGGTAATATTTCATTTAAACGAAAAATCAGTTATTTAACTACCACTTAGTGGTTTCACTATTCATCAAAAATTGAAGTTTTTCAGAACAAGGCCAAAATTTCACCCTAAGCTATAATTGATATTCCGAATTCAAAAATGATGTCTATTTTACAAAATTCCAAACATATAAGTTGCATTAATTAATTTTATAATTAATTCCCGCTGTTACGACAAATAGCGTGTTTTTAAGAAACAATTTATATCAAAAGATTGGCAATTATTTATGTCCAATTTCAATGTTAAATTAATTCTAATGACCACCATTGGATTAAATAGTAAAAATATATTCTAATTATACTGTAAAACCACTAAATATTATAACTTATCACTATAAATTATTTTGATTAAAAAAGTTGTTTTAAGTATTTTTCACTATTCATAAAAATTTTGAAGTTGTCAGAAAATTACAAAAAATTCATCTTAGGATAATTTCGATATTACGAATACAAAAATGAAGTCCATTTTGAAATATAAAATTTCTATAATTTTAAAAAGTGGTTATCACTATTCATAACGGGTACTTTGATTAGTCGCGGTGTTTTAGAACTCGAAGTTGCGTACAATGCAATCTATTGCATTATTGAATGAGAAGCGTATCGTGGAAGCTCGGGGTGTTACATTATCTATGAAATATTCTTCTATAATGTTATCCTTACTAAGCATCTGAGCTCACCCCTTTCAATTTTTTTTATTTTTCCCAGGATTATGAAGAGGTAATTTTTGAATGACCTGTATGGATAGTATGAGGGGATATGAAGACAAGATGTTTTTTTGATGTAATGTAAAACTTTATGAATGTATCTAGTGTTTCCAAGGCTACTAAACTAATCGGTCTTTCAAGACATGATCTTCCTTGTGATCATTCCAATGTTATGTAATAATGCACTGACTCTGGGAAACTGGGGTCGGGGCATTACAGTTGGTATCAGAGGAAGTTTAGTACAAACCTTGGAAGCTAGATTTAGATAAACTCTGATTTGAGCACGTAGACCTAAGATGAACTCTTAGGATTATTATAGTAGAACTTCCTAGAATTTTGGTATTGTAGAGATTTTTTTGAGTTTTCTGATCAATACATCCCTATATTGATACGAGCAGGTAGAGGTGGCTCTGGCACAGATGTACCTCGGGGTAAAACCCGAAAACACCACTTTGAGCTAGACTTGAACGGGAACTGGTGCATTACAACGGGCTTTGCTGCACTCTTGGTTATGACACTCCTGTGGGATATGCTTAGGATAATTTACATTTTCTTTAAAAACTGATTTAAAGTATTATATATATAATATGACAGTAAATGAACTTGGTTAATCCTAATGTGTTTCAAATTGAGAATATGGTGACATGTTAATCTCTAAATGATTGTATGACTACTATTACTCACACCATGCTTTCTGGTTTTATTCAATGGATGGATTCCAAGGAAGTCATAGTGACTTTGAGAATGATTTACAAGGTGGGAACGCTAGTGGCCATGAGAAACAAAATGGAATGTTGATAGGCATAAAAGAAATCATCTTTATGCCAAATAAATTTTCCAAAAATATGATAAAAAATATATATATTAACCAATTACCAGACACAAAAAGAAAGAGAAAGGTAATGAATGATAAGAGCTCCAGTAGTGGAGACCATGGAGAAATAATCCTCAATTTCCATCATGAAGGAAATGTGGAAGGAGACACCCAGTAAAGTGTCTCAATGGTATAAAGAAATGATTTACGTGCGGGAAGGAAGGACATAAAGTGAATAATTTCCGAATAAAAATGAAGAGTACTATGGAAGAAGATAAAAATGGTCCCAAGAACCCATTTACAGTCATTTGCCGTAAATGTAGGGGACCTGGCCATTACCCGAGTGAATGTCCTATTCTATAGGATATTTTCATGGTCATAGAAGAAGCTATGTGTAAATAAATGGTTGGATAAATGTTTAAATGTTTTTAGTGATCATTGTTGAAGGGTTTACTTTGGAATAATTTTCTCTTGTATTTGTAACCCTAACTTTTGCCATGTGAGAATGATATTTATGGAAGAATTATATTTTCTCTTGTGGATATAGTTATAAATAACCATTAGGTTTTATATGATCATTGGGGTTGAGGCAATTAAAAATTATTATAATTTGGGATGAAAATGCAAGGTATGAGATAACATTTATGGTTAAATTATTTTATGGTTATTTTGAGGAATTTATCTCATTTTGGTAAAGTTATAAAATATAGTTTTTGAAAAAGCACAACACTTAGACCGTGTGACAACCCATCGCGTCGGATAAAGCTGTAGGAATAGAACCCACAACCAAAGTGCGATTGAGATTTATCGCCTACCACTGGACTACGTGATGTCCCTGGTTAGTGTGACTATTATTTTTAGTTAAATGATTTTATTGATCAATAATAATTTTATTTGAGATCTTATGTCTTATCAAATGAATACTATTATTATAAGAAAATGATTTGGTGATTAAGTGATAAATTTTATTTTGGAAGTTTTTCGCTTTGCTGTGAACACTATAAGCCCAAGGAAAATAGAATAGTATGGTATTTCATTTGAGGAGTAATGGTGGATTTTTATCTATGTTTTTAGTGTGTATTTATAATGATTTGGGTTATTTATGGAAATGATTAGTTTAATTACTTTTAAGTATGTGACTTTAAGAGTAATTAATGTCATTTGGACATACAATTTAATGTGGAAGAATACATTCTTAATAAGTTTTGGTTTTCAATATTAGTTTTGATTATGTTGAAGGATTTTAAGGACAATTGATTATTGAGTGGTATTTATTTAACTTTGGGGTGTTGTTGGTTTAATTTTGGAAATTACGATTAGTGTTTATTTCTCTCAAGGAATATCCTTTTGGGGGATCATTAGATCTTGTACTAACCATTTTGGTTTTGATTAATCTCTAAAGACAATGTAAATATATAGTTCATCCTGCATGGATCATGTGATTCTATAGAATTTTATTCTAGCTCTTCTAGTGTGACCAAGTCTTCTTGAATACTCATCATTTAAAAAAATGAGTTAGTGGTGGAAATTTATTAAAGAATGAAACTCTACTAAAAATGTAAGTATATATATTTATATTCTTAGTCAATATCATAAATGAATTCCTCATCCTTATGTAATGTAACTTAAAACAAAAAAATGTTGTCCTTTTACTTTCCTACTAGGAGACTAATGGCCGTTTGTGCCAACACATGTTTGTGGTTTTCTTATTTTTAACTTTCTCCTGATCATGATTTCTATCCCTCTCCATTAGAACATGACACTTAGTTTATCATCCATATTCATGTTTTCCTACATGGAATCCGAGTATGAGTTATCTTGGTTGACCTTTATACCTCTCTTTATTTCTTTTAAAGTAATAGTTTTATTGACTCTTTTTCTGATGTGGGACTTTCCATTATACTCCCAATCACAATTTTAAAAATTGCGAGGATGCAATTTATTGAAGGAGGAGAGAATGTAACACCCCATGCTTCCACGGTACGTGTCCCTTCGAGTAATGCAATGGCGTGCATTGTACGCAACTTCTAGATTCTAACACACCACAACCAATCAAACTAGCCGTTATGAATAGTAATACCTACTTTTTGAAATTTTATAAATTTTATCTCTCAAAATGGACTTCATTTTTGGATTCGGAATATCAAATTTATCCTAGGGTGAAATTTTGGAACTTTTCAGATAAAACTTATATTTTGATGAATAGTGAAAATTACTAAATTTTAATTAAAAACAACTTTTTAAATAAAAATAATTTATAGTGATAAATTATATTATTGAGTGGTTTTAAAGTATAATTAGAATATATTTTTACCATTTTATCCAATGGTGTTCATTATAATTATTTTCACTTTGAAATTGGACATAATCAATTGTCAATCTTTTGATATATATTGTTTATTAAAAACACGCTATTTGTTGTGACAGCGGGAATTAATTATAAAATTAATTAATGAAAATTATATGTTTAGAATTTTGTGAAAATAGAAATCATTTTTGAATTTGGAATATCATTTATAGCTTAGGATGAAATTTTGGCATTGTTCTGAAAAACTTCAATTTTTGATGAATAGTGAAACTACTAAGTGGTAGTTAAAAAAAACTGAATTTTTCATAAAACATAATTTTACCGCTTCTGTGAATAGAATTTCAAAAATCCAAGATACACGATTAATATAAAGATGTAAAATGTGGTTCAATGAGATGAAAATAATTTTTGGTGAATAGTAAATTTGTACTTTTATTTACCACGGTTAAAAGTAAATATGGTAGTTAAGGGTAAAAATGATATTAATATTACCCTAACACATGTCATAATTCTATTGGACAAGTTTATCTAGACGAAAAACAACCTTAGGAATAAAATATTATCATTTAGGTCCACTTGGATTAGATTAGGACATTTATTATTATTTAATTCAAAGAAGAGTTAAAAGAGTAAAAATCAACATTTATTTACTAAAACATTTTTAATATAGGGTTATACATAAGATAAATTAGATTGTAAATATTAATTAGAAATCTAATATTATTTCCTACATAATGATATTTTATTTATAATTTTTAGACATTAAATAAGTTAATATATTTATGACACAATGATGATGCAGTAATTACCATAATAGTAAAAAATTAAAATAATTGATATTATAAATACCCAAATAAATATAAATTAAGACTTTTAATGAATTACACTAATTTTCTAGGATAATATGACATATTAGTATTTATTTAATTGACTTTTTTCTAAGTAATCATTCTGTTATGAGTTTCACAAAAATCAACTATTGAATAGTGTCAAAATTGACATAAAAGAGTTTTTAAAACAAATATTATATTTTTAATTGATATTAAATTCCTAAAAATCTATGGATCGGCCAAGAGACTTATATCAGGATAGGTATATCATTAATGGACCACTTGGGAGTCTCTTGGATGTATATAGTAAGTTTATTAACTATATAATATAAAAATACAAAGTGACATGGTAAATGTCAAACTAATTAACTAAGAGTTAAAACTAAACGATAAGGTTAATATAGTTACCCAAACCTGTCTAAATTCAATTGGTTGAATGGTTTTCGACATATCCCCACCTTAAACTTTAAATAATCAACTTTGGAGTCATTATAAACCGAATATGTATTTATTATAAATTAATATTTTTAGCTTTTCCAAAGGTTCCCCTCACCCCTCTTATAAAAGGGCACTCCTCCTTCTCATTTCTTCACACCTTAAAAGCCTTTTGGATCGTCCAACCCCTACCCAAATACTCTCTCAACTTCCCTAAATACATATTATAGGCCTTAGTTTGATCATAAAGCCAACCTAAGGAGCCCTTTTGATCAAATCAAAATGAATACTCCCGAATAAGAGGTAATGTTTTCACCAGCCCTTTTCAAGTTCCTTTCTTCTTCCACTTCTTCTTTCTTTGTTATTACCATTCTAAAATAATTTCTACTGTATATTATATATACATTGATGTTATTATAAATATGGTACAACCATATTCAGTATTCTATCCACCCTTTTAATAACATGTCACCATACGTGCGTACGTACGGCTTACCGTCTCCCCGTCGTGGTGTAATTGTTATTCAATATATTATTATTTTGGTGGGTATAATAATGATGTGTAACTCGTGAAAATGATAAATATAACATGATAATGATTCTTTATATATGATATTCCATCCAATTATATATTATTTTAATATCAAAAGAATGATACTGTCGCTCGTGCGTACGTACGGACTACCGTCTCCACGAACGCAATGAGATTCATTCTCTATCGTATCCATTCAAGTATAATTATCATTTGATGATTTAAAAATAATGTTTAAGGAATTGATATCATTATGGATATGAATAAGATAAAACCTATCCAAGACAATCATGGATTACGTAACAAAACATATAAAAGAAAACTAGTAAGTTAACACCTAAAACGACAATAATTCTAAGATATTATTAACAAAGCAATGTTAAAAGATCATATATGATATCATATTAATGTATATGATACATGAATAATTTAATAACAATTATTTAAACATTATACAGGAGGTTAACATACCCCCAACCAAGGAAAAGTACAAGGTAAGGGGTTTCTTATCTCACACTTAATTTCGTGATAATTCCATTGTTCACCACTTATTTATTGCATGTGGTGTATGTGTACTACCCATGATTGTATTCATTTTGTAATATAAATTTATTTATGGGTATTTACATCATCATTGTATGATCCTTCTTTCATGGGTGCATGTTTCATAAGTTACCAAATCGATAAGGTAATTTGAAATTTCAATTTCCACTAATTCGGAATTACGCAAACTTCATTGATTATTTTACTCCGAGATTATGTGTGGAATCACTATTCATTTTCTTATGTCCTAATTTCCACTCCCCTTTTATTTGGATATACTTTTGATACAAATAATCACTCCATTGATAATTTCTCAAGTCATCGATATTAATTTGATAAGAGTAATTTTAACTCATTCTCCATTTGTTGAGTTAAACATCCAATTCATTGGTGTTGTTTTTACAAGATTATGTGTGAATGTCCTTTGATTGTTTTACACTGAATATACAATCATATTTAGTGTATTTATATTTTTCACACATAACTATGTCGTTGATTTGTCCTTAACTTAAGGATACGACCTTTATGAGAGATTTCATCTCGATTTACATTCCATTGAGGCTTCTTTGTTGTTATACACCAAATCACTTTTATGTGGTGTATATAATATACTTTGACATTGTATATCATGAATCCCTTTATTCTCATGATATTACTAAGTTTTTATTACCTCCATTATTTTTATTCAAGTGTCTCACTTTTGGAAAATATCATTTTTAAATGTTTTAAAGACTTATTCTTCTAAATCTTGCTCATTAATGTCCATACTTTAAAAATGGTTTTAAGGATTTATTTATATAGACATTAATGTTTTAAAATTAAAACTCCTTTTTAAAGTTTCAAAGTGGTATGGGACACTTTGATTCAAAAATCTATTTTTAAACGACTTCTTGACAAATAGTGTGACTTATAAATGTTTTCAAAAAAAGGGGGATATTTCTCTCAAATAGTTTTGATGGTTATTTTCAACTATGTCAATATCATTCATTATTATCGATTGAGGTTAGTCTGATACAATACAATCTTCTATATTGTATCAAATGAGTTATGTTCGACTGTGGATGTGCTATTTTTAAACCATTCTAGTTTGTGGTTAAAGTATTGACATTTCGTATGCTAGTTTTAATACGAATGTTTATATTATGTTTAAACATGTTCATATGAGGAATGCATTGGACTTAGTATGTGACAGGTGGAGCCCTCTATAGCTCCTCGATGCATCGGTAGGTCTCATGAGACAAACTAGTGTCTTGGCACAAGGCATTGGCAAAATATTATTTGTAGTCTTGGCACGAGGCCTTGGCTATGTGGTTATGATAGTCTGGCATTATGCATTCCATCATTATGAAAGTGGTTATTGATATTGCATGTGATCATTCGACTAGTAGAATATCCATGTGAATAAGTAAATGGCATTATTTCATTTTAGTTTGCCATTTTATGCTGAAGTTAAAGTTTAAAAGGATTTTGTTTTAGTTATAAATTTCCTTAAGTGATTATGTTTATCTATGAAAGCTTCTGCTATAATGTTATCCTTACTAAGAATCTTAGGTCACCCCTTTCAATTTTTTTAATTTTTCCCAGGATTATGAAGAGGTGATTTATGAATGACCTGCAGGGATAGTATGAGGGGATATGAAGACAAGATGTTTTTTTGATGTAATGTAAAACTTTATGAATGTATCTAGTGTTTCCAAGGCTACTATACTAATCCGTCTTTCGAGACTTGATCATTTTTGTGATCATGCTAATGTTATGTAATAAGGCACCGACACTGGGTAACTGGGGTCGGGGCGTTACATAATGATTTATGAAAAAATTATTATATTTGTATATTGGTTTCATGTCAAAATGGATGTGAAATTTTCCAGAAAAAATATGTTCACTTTACACTTCATTTATATAGAAATACTAAATTTGAAATTTTCTTTGCACATAAGTTATTAGTAAAAACCGATGTTGAACGCTAATATTTAAAACATTGCTCATTCTTTTTAGTGTACAAAAATGGTAATGTTAAAAAAAATTCCAAAAAAATACTTTGAAATGTTTTCAATTTAAAAAAATAGAAACAAATAGCATAAAACAACAATCAATTTTTTAAATACTCATTGTTTAAAATTTAATTAAGAGAGAGACATACATAATACTCAATTTAATTATTAACCATAGGTAAAAAATAATTTATAAACAATTTTGAAGGTGGTTAAGGTCTTCATTCATATATGAAACACCAACATTGAAAACCTAAATTGATAATAAATGTTATAAGATTATAAAATATAATATTTTAATATAAAACCTTAAAATTTATAGGAACATTAACCTTATTAAATTAAGTCTTCATCCCAATTTTGATGATCTGAAACACGAATATTAAAATAAAATAATCACATTCTAGATTTACTTTTTGATAATGACACTATTGTTATTAAACAATAACTTGAAAATAAAAACCATTATATATATATATGAAAAAATAAATATTGTTTAATTTAAAATTTATTTCATGGTA